>OX438772.1:11210562-11317555 GCA_949316455.1 Acleris holmiana
TACTACAGTAACTAACTTTCATCCAACATACGCATAAACTATCACTAAGTATATTCAATAAATATTCTTTGTATCGCGAATTATTAAAAACATGCTTCAAATATTTTCACATCTCAACTGTCCGTAAACGTAACTAATCAAAACAAAAAATGCCGTCTGTTGTCCTTAAAATCCAAATAAATGTCTAATCGTGTCACAGACAACACTATGTCTTAAGTCGAAGACGTAAGAGTCATATAAAATCTGTTTTTTAACAAATAACTAACGTGACAAGATGTTCTTTGATTTATACGTGTACCTACTACATATATATTAATCTGTGATTTATACCATAAACAGTAAAGTTCTATAAAATGTTCCTAGATAGCGTCTATGAAACCACAGAATCTACTTAACACTTTTCTGATCATTATACAATAATATCAATATTAATAATAATTAAATATCACAATAACCAAATATCAAATTTCTACATGAATTTGGCAAAGTATAATTTTATAGAAATATTTTGACATCTTGACATCTACCTTTACAATCTGTCTTCTTTACACACATTGCCATCAAGCCGCAAGCACACTACCTATTAATGCCTATTAATAAACAACGCATCATACTGGACCCCTACTATCACCAATCGATCTCAAAAAAAAACCAGATGGCGGAACACAACAACACCACCTTGCCAACAAGGTTTCCTATGTTAACTCTGGCTAATACAACCACAAGCTCTCCTATTTGATTCGAACAGTTTGAATTTTATTATTGCTAAGTTGTTATCTTTTACCGACTGAGAATAACAGAGAATTCAGGTTGCAAAATGAAAAGTAATCTACTTGTTTATATTTTATTTAAGAATTCAAAATCCGACCAGTCCATACTCCGTTTTTCACGTACAACAATTGTAGCCTAAACGGCTATCATATCCTACTACAGCTACTAAGGCACCTAACGCAACGCAAAGCCTCAGTATCTTTTAACTATTCTATACCTACTATCCTGGTCACGTACATTAATTGTAACCACCCCCCTTCTGCCTACTAAATAATTTAATACTTTATAACTAATCTTAATATATTTAATTTAAACTCTTAATGAATAGAATATTCTAATTTGATATATTTAATTGGCCTTTTGATCGTCTAGTGTCAGAATCCTACATTGCACCGCAGCACCCATGTCTTTTATATGGAGCATAGTCAGATTTGGAATTCTTCTAATTCTACAAGCCCTAATGATTCTCCTATATTTTTTAAAATATAATTATATAAACTACCGTTCCTTTATTAATCTCACTCCTAATTAACCTACACTGACCCTTTACTTTATCTAATGTCTTTAATAATATTTAATTACTAGCTGTTACCCGAATACCTAACATGTAATATTATTCCCTACCTATGTGTTTAAGAGAAACAATATAAATATATTTGCCCTACCTAAACCCCTACCTTGAAATGAGGCCGGTTACAGCGAGAACCTATTTGATCTTAGGTTTATTACTACTATGGTATGGTATGGTATGGTATGGTACTATGGTATTTAATAGTTATTTGAACTGAAATCTAAAATCAAATTAGTCCTTTCTTTGGATGGGGTCTGGCCTCTCTAAAACGACCTATGACAGCGTTATGTGTATATTTTTACACTTAAGATTCCCTTGGGAATGACGTGATGTTTCAACCTCTAAACACTAGCTGATGTCCTTAGACAGTGACGGCTGAGTACGTGACTCGTTAGTTTTCCTAGTTATATTTAAATAATAATTTCTAATTTATTACAGTAAAGTTTTCCAGTCATTTAACTATTTAATTAATACAAGTAGGTACCTCAATATAAACGGGGAGACCTCTGTCAACGTTACGTGTATATTTTTACACTTTAGATTCCCTTGGGAATGGCGTGATGTTTCAACCGCAAAACACTAGCCGATGCCCTTAGACAGTGACGGCCGAGTCGTAACCCAGTATTATGACGGAGAAAACAACAGCCGTAGAAGAAAGAAGACAGTCCAACCCATAAATATTACCTAGATTTTACCAAATGCAGAATCTACAACTGGAAATATTTACTTCCTGTCAAACTTATATGAACACAAATGGTCAAATAAAACATGATAATCTGAGAACTTCTCAGAATAAAATCCTATGAAAATACAGTTAAATCCCCAGTCTATATTTATGACGATTATTAGATTAAATTGAACTTCTATTTATATGCAGTGGCAGTACAAGACCAAACGTTAACAAGTTTAAAGGCTAATTTTTAGCGCATCCTAAACTATTCCTAAATAAAATCCTACTGATTAAATACCTAAATCCCTAATACCCTAGACAATTGATTCTACCCTAACTCTACTTATAAGGCCTATTCTACAAAGAACTACATCCTAGAGGCTTACCTTATCCTCGTAATTAGCTAGTTCCCTAGGTAAACTGTAAAGTTCAGCCGGGTCTGCTGAGAAAGCAACCTAACACCCGTGTGATTGCCACCCCCCTCACACAGACCGAAGTCCAAGACGGTGAGAGTATGACGCCCTATTGTGTGGTTTAGTGTATATAAATATATAGAGTTTTAAGGAACCAATCCTCAAACTTCCCAGAGCTTTCACGGGTGCAATTGCATGCCCAACCTGTGGACCCCGATCCCACTCCAGGCTGGCGAATGAGAATGGTGGGCTCTTATACAGATGTCTGTGTTGGTAAAAAGATCATCTGGGCTTGCCCGAGGCTCTTTTAGAATTTAATAGTTCCGAACCAGACCCGTTTGTCACCGTTATAAGTTAGATATAGTTCGTCAGACACACTGTTTGTCTAGTCATAGTTCTAGCGCGAATAATGCTAATCTAGCTTAATACAAATAGCAAAACAACCTCCCCACAAGAAATTGTCACATTAATCCCACACTAAATTTATTAATTTTGCAACGCGCTAGACACTAATGACAACCAAGAATTAGTCCACCCGCAACTCCAAAGTTAGGCTCCCTCCTAATAAACTTCCTAATTTTTTTTAACAATTAAATAAAACGAATAAACAAAATCTTCGCGACTATAACTCAAATGCAACGCAAAACTACCTATTTCCTCATAAAATAAACCGAGGATATACGATCCCTATTAATTTCGAAACTAAGAAAACGTATTTTAAAACAACTTGAACAATTAACTTTAACCATAAATGCTTTGAACTAGCCGTATTTTATTGTAGGTATTCCAACTTAACTAGAATAAAATCGACACAAATCGTTAAAACCGCAACTAAATGTATGAAACTCGACCTTTGAATAATATAATAATGAAGTTAATTATGTATCAAACATAACCCGAAAAGAATCCTAATTTAATAACCCGCACGCACAAAACCGTGAGAAAACATTATTATTTACAATATAAAATTTCACTATAAGCAAAATGAACGAGTTAAAAGTTAAACCATGTACGTAACGCACTTCTATTACCCGTTAAATACCGTGTCTACGCAGCCTTATACAGGATTGTAAGCAATTAATCGATGCAACACGATATTAAATACAAACAAGAATTAAGCACAACTTAAAAAAATAAACACGTAACCGAACCGTAAATACCTAGATACCCCTATAAAATACGCAACTCCGATCCTAACACGACAGAACCCTTCTCCGACGTAAGCTTTAGGAAAATAGACCCCGAATCTCACTAGGTATGAACACTATAAACAACGTTAAAGTTAAACCGTGAACGTAACTTGTTTCTATTATCCGTTCATTACCGCGGCTACGTATCCTTACAATAAACACTATAACGACCGACGTTATAAATTAGACCGTAAACGTAACGCACTTCTATTTCCGTTAAATACCGTGACTATGTATTCCTACACAAGATAATTATAAACTATGATCAAATGAATCAACGTAACACGATAATAAAATCAAACGTGAATTTAACACAACGTAAATAATAAGCACGTAAACGAACAGCAAAATACCTAAGTATCGATTTAAGCGAACGTGAGGAAGCCCTTCTCTGACGACAGTTGCTGATCTTCTGGACCCCGATTTGCGACTGACATCCCCTTTTATAACCTTCGTAATTGTGGAAAAATCCAGAAATTCCACAAGATTACGCTTTTTCATCCGTACCTGTTATTGCGCAGCAATAATAGGAATTGCCTTATATGGGCATGCATCCGATATCAAAGTTAAGTCTCCAAAAAGCACGAATTTGCATTCGAAAGTGAACTATATATCTTTAACCGTAAAGCTCAAAAACAAAAAGTAGCGCGCCCTGTTGCGAAGTAGCTGAACTTCTAACTAACGTTGTAACGACAAGTAACGCCACTCGCCGCCAAATAACAGTGCGCCACTAACATATGGAAAACACGAAGTTGTACTCTATTTGACAACAGATGGTATTGTTAATAGCGGTAGATATTTTAGAACCACGCGAATATTCTAGATCCCGGAAATGGATTGTTGACAGAAGAACTTCCGCCCACTTTCTTTTGTCCGCTTTATTAGTAATAACGTTGTTTTTGTTCTGCAAATTCCTCTGGTCGGTACCTTAGGTCGAGCCTCTCTTATTTATACTATTTTTTATGCAGTTTTTATCTTCTAAAGTGTGTTTTTCGAGATTTCGAACTATACCTACTGAACGCAGAACATGAGTTTTCTTTCTCGAAATCACACCTAACTAACATTAAATGGTTTTAACATAATACCTAGATTATCCAGGAGCCCTAATTGTGTCCCCGAAGGCCTATCATCTCCAGTGCAATCTATCGGTGCGTAGCGTACTAATGTGAACTACTCGACATGTTGATATGTGTCGCTTTTCACTTACTAATGATTACTAATATAAACGCCATCTAACGCTATCTGTGTCAACTATTAGCCTATGTTCAATACGTAGCTTACTTAAATCCTTCCCTCGCAACAATGTATTGTAATTAGTTCTAGATATAACCGCTAGATTGCGCTGCAACCAAATCTCTATGATGTTACCCTTTGTGTATAAGATACAGATGCTCCCCCATTACGATAGCCTTTAGAATGCTACTTTATTACTTATTACAAATAGAGTTTGTATACTAAACAACAGTGTTGCCTCACTGTGGTTAGTTACACAAGCCCCTGCGCACGAATTCCATTTAGTAATACGCTAGCCGGTGCTACAAGCACATTTTGAATAGTCGTCCAATGCGTTTAGCGATTACAATCGTTTTATTGTCTTTTATAAATTTACAATCAGTTTTGTCAGACACCATTTTTAAGCCTATATCAAGTGCGCTTGATACAGAGAACAAGTTTACTGTTAGATCAGGTACAAAGAGTACGTTTTCGAGGTTTACTAAGCACCAGTCATGTCCGTTGAAGGCTTTCAATTGTATGTTCCCTTCGCCAACAACACGCACTTCCGCACCGTCCCCGAGTCTGACCATACGAATGTAATCTAACTGCTTGTAGTTTTCAAAGTAAATTTTGTTCTTGCTCATATGATGTGTACAGCCACTGTCCATATACCAAAAGTCAGCCGATTGTTCTAATTCACTCGCAACCAACGCTGTAACATGGTTTTGGTGCTGTTTTCTTGGCTTATTCTTCTTTCTAAAGAAACAGTATTTTGAAACGTGTCCTGTCTTCTTGCAAAAGTCACACTGTTGATTCTTGTAACAGTCTTTCTTCAAGTGACCAGATTTTTTACATGTCAGACAAGTTACGTTACTAGTGTGGCTCACTAGTGCCGATGCTGACGAAACGTCGTCTTTAGAGCACCGCTCTTCTTCGAGCAACAACCGAGAAGTCAGCTCTTCTAACGTTTGTCTTTCTACTGGAGCTGATTCCCAAGCTGATCTGAAGTGCTTGTATTTCTCTGGTAGTGACATCAGTATTTTTGTGATAACCATCTTACTGAAACTTCATCTTTAGCTTGTTTTAGTTTTACTCTTACGTCCTCTATTTTGGACAAAAAAATGGTGACTGACTCCTCGAACGTCATTGTGAAAAACTTCTGCTGAAGAAGATGCACGCTGACAGCTGATTCGCGATCATATACGGCTTTAAGTTTTGTCCACATCTCTGACGCTGTTTCGCACGACAAAATATGAGTTTGTGGCCCTGGCTCCATCCTCGTGACAATAATGGACTGAGCCTTAGCATCATCTTTCATCCAATTTGGTTGGTCTTCTGTTTTATCTGGCGTTTTTCGGACTCCCGACACTATATCAAAAAGACCTAAGCCGTTGAGCACGATCCGCGTTTCAAATTTCCACGTTGCCCAATTTTCGCCATTGAGTTTCGTAACCGCGTTCATAATGGCCGTCGCCATTTTTTATGTGCAATGCGCCCGTGTGAAGACCGACGTTAAATGCCGTTTTTAATTATTTCTTCACGCCGGTTTTAATAGACCTGCAAGATATTATTCCACTGGGTCCATAACCACTTATTTTATGGAAGAAAAGAAGTAAATATCTTACAGTAATTTAATTATATAAGAACTAATAAAGGACAGACATTATCCAATAAAAGTAATGACAGAGTAACACTCTTCTTAAAATCCCTTTTTTTAATATTTTCTTGCAGTAGTAAGCATTCAACCTCCATGCACAAAACTAACACACAACAACGGCGACAAACTGGTTAACGTTTTCGCATATATTTGAAAAGCACGCATAATATTTTAAAACGACTCTTGTATCGTTGGACATGTGAAGAATATTATGGTTATTGTTTACGTTGTGAGCGAGCTTAATGTCAATATTGGCATTTGTCATTTCTGTCCTGATTTTTTAAACTTCCCAAAAAGTTTTACCGTAAAGAGGTAGTTTGAAAGATCTTTTTGAACTTTTGTCACCTTAGATACACTGAATGTTTGTCCAGTTAAATCTTTTCGGTCTACTATGCAGTTCCATCTTCTTGATTTTTTATCCAAGCAAATAATTGAAACGAAGTGTCACATGACATTTTTCTGACCGTTTCGCGTGATAGTCTTTTTTGGGAATCCATTGCAACACATTTTTATGGGCTCGCTGTCCGGTTAGATCTATCTGATGGTGACTGTACAATAAAGTGTTTACATACATACATACATACATACATACATACATACATACTATCTTGCATACACGAAATAACAAAGTAATAATAATAACTAATAATGTTCCAAAACACTACCTACTTGCTACAGCTCGCGGCCACTAATGCCAACTTTGCCAACGTCTAAGCCTAGCGAAGCGAGTGTTGTAGGCATGTATACCTACCTACCTATTTAACTAATCGCGAGTGAGCGACTTGGTGTCGATCGCGCGCGAAATTTGAAATCGATGAAATGAATAAGTACCTACACAAAATAGGTATCAAAACTCAAAAAAACATAATTATTTTATAGTTCATTATTTTATACGGTCGCAATATTAATTCTACATACCTATCACGAAATTTGTAATGAAAGGCCCACCGCCAAAGTTTAGTAATCACCGCCACATCATTGTGTTCATTTAAACTAGGCACTTCTTAACACAAAGTTTTATTACTGTTTGGTCGTAAACTATAGGTTAGTATGGAGTTTAGATTAATGTGACACCGAAATAAAAAGCCATCATACAAATACAGGGCAGCCCTTACTTCGCCTCCCAAAGTTAAGCAACTACAAGCGTAGTCTAAAACAGGATGGGTGACCGCCTAAAACTCCGTGTTGATAAAATCAGTTTTGTCACATATTTGTAGGAGTTTTACTTGAGATTTCTATTAAGTCGTAAACTATGAAGGTTAGATTACAATTTAAGCTTAAAATAGTATCAAAATAAGAAGCCATTATAAAAATACAATCGAATAAAAATGCTAAAAAAAATGAGATTTTTTCATGTTTCTTGTATGGGGACCCCTCTTGGGATTTGATTTATCGTTCATTTTATAATATTAAACGATAGAGTTTATGATAAGACATATTCTGTGAAAATTTCAACTGGCTACTTATTTCGGTTAAAAAGATATAAGCCCTGCAAACTTACTCATTCATATAAGGGCGAGTACCGCTGTTAAATGATGACGTCACTGTAGCAAGATGGCGATCGCGCGTTTTAATATTATTGTCCGAAATTTAAAACGTTCGTAGAATCAAAACTACTGGGTCTATTTGAATGAAACAAATAGTAGTATGTATGTTTATTTTTAAACTTTACTGAAACAAGTTTCAAGCGATTTGGCGTACCTACCGACATTCTCCATTGCAACCTTGCTCTGCAAATATTTTTATTCAGCTCTGTATAGTGAACGCAAAGCCTTATATTTCCGTCATCCTTCGGTCTCACGACGATACCAGCGCAATATCCTGTTGGCTTCTCGATTGGAAAAATTACATTTTGCTCTTGTAGAACCTGTAATTCTTTCTTCAAGGCGTCATACAACGGTATTGCGACTCACCTTGGGCAAACGATCGCGAAGGGTTTAGCGTTTGGGACAAATTGTGGGGAACCCATGGGGAAACTAGCTTTCTTACACTCAGCTCATTATGTAATATCGACTGAATTGCAGTCATTCCGATACTGATAACAGCCCGAATCTGCTCGTATGCCATCTAATATATTAGTTCGCACAGCTGAGATATTTTCAGGCGTGACCGCTGTTCTTGGTCGACCTGCAAAAGGAACAGTGCTGAGCGACACACGATCGCGTCGGAACTCGGTATACCAGCGGTATATTGTCGCTTGACTCGTTGCTTCAACATCATAAATTGATACAAGTTTTTTTATCTTGAGATCAGCCGCGACGAAAATTGTGATAAATTATGGCACGGAGATGTTCACGCGTGAGCTCCATTTCTGTTAACGACGTGTCAACTTTAAACCAACATAGTTTTCGTTCTTAAATATATTTTTTTATTGTTTGAATGTGATTAAGATACTAAGAGGCCAGTATTCAAATTCTAAAATAGGTTTTATTGTAACTCAATCCGAAATATTCTATTCCCGATAATTTCAGTGTGCCCCTCGTACAATGAAATGCCTAACTGAAGTAACTCGCATATCGTTTTGATAATTTGAGATCGGGAGTTTCGTAGAAATTACAATTTTAGCTAAAAAAATGTTATTTGTATGGTTAATTTAAAGCAATTTTAGTTTATGCGTTTGTGTGTAAAATAATGTCTAGTTGCGGTAACTTTCATTGAATGATTCTTTTGGAACGTTGTAATTAATGATCCAGTGATGTTTCTCTACTACTTCTTAGCTCAAGTAAGAAAAAATGATTACCTATTATCTTTTTGACTTTTTGCAGAGAGCAAGAAACGCCAGCAAAATATTAGCTGAATCCCGTAGATGTGACCCCGGCATTAAGAGGCTATTTATAAGTCTGTGATTTTATTATTTTATTGGTTTCAGGTTTCAGGGCCATCAGCTTAATTAGATACCTATAGATACCTATAAGTTAATATATTACATTTTAACTTATTATTATTTGTCGTTGTCCACAGAGTACCTTTGTGGCTTTGTATGACATTGACAGTATGATACGACAGTGACACAACTTTGACTGCGTCTGCGATACATATCTAGAATTATTAAGTTTCGTATTGTTGCAAGATAAATTAGAACTAAAAGTCTTATTATAGTTGGGTTTAATTTAGTGTAGCTCGTAAAGTAAATCTTATGGAACAGTAAGCGGCAAAACAGGATCTGTCGTAAAAGAATTCTTGGTTGCCGATGATAATAAAGTTTTAAATTTTCATTAAATAAACCAAACTGCGATATTTTCAGAAGTTTTGGCAATATGTCTAAAGATATCGTTGTAGTTACTCCTAATGGAAGAAGACAGAAGATACAGTGTACTCCCAATACAAGCATGTTGCAGGTTAGATATATGCTTCATATAAAACAAATGTAAACCTTGCATTACCTATTTACGTTTTTATTTATTTTTAAGGTATTAGAAGACGTTTGTGCGAAGCATGGGTTCCAGCCTAAAGATTACGATTTGAAACATCATAATCACATTCTTGATTTGACATCTACTGTTAGATGGTCTAACTTGCCAAATAAAGCAACTCTGGAAATGGTAGAAGCTGAGAATACACGACAAGAAACGAATGTCACAATCGGATTGTTATTAGAAGATGGTAATACATGTTATTGTTCATTGATGGTTGCAATTAGCCAGGGTTGCAATTGCCTTTCATAAGGAACAGATCCTCACTCTGGTAACTAAAGGGCCGCATTTATAAACTGAACTTGACTGAGATACCTATCTCAAGACAAAATATAAATAACAGTTTTTTACAGCTTGACTTTTATTACAATCTTGAGGTGGAGTATCTTACGAATGATATATTTTTAATATGGTTCTAAGTGCTGACCTTTGTATAAGGTCTTACAGAACCAGTGTTGAAAAATACTAATGTTTAGACAGTTTTCCATTATTAATTTTGGTTTGGTTGCAATTATCCATACTTTTATTACTTTAGAATCTTTATCTCTCTTTTGCTGATCCCAAAAGTCCAAACCATTTCAATTTTGGCTTTAGTAGGTTACTGACTTAATTCGACAACAGCACAGTGGTGTATAAATTGATTGATAAGTATTCAAATAGGGTCCATACAGTTTGTTGATGGTTTTCATTCTGAAACCTGTGAAGGATGAACACAACAATATTGATACTGCAAACACAATTAAATAACAAAAGCCAACGCCAATATTTTGGGAGAGGATATAATGTAAAAGCATTTTCAAATATTTTTATTAGGTAGCAATTGCAAGGATGAAAAGTAGTTTAAAGTTCATCAGTTTTGGGATAGTAACAGAAAGGATATTGTTAAGAAGCAGTTCAGTGACGACAGTTAAGTTGATCCAAAAGACAAAGCTAAGCCTAACCTAACCTGCAGATATATTGGATGCATGCATGGAGATATTTAATAGATATCTTTACTGGAAGTAGAATTGTGTGCTCCAGGCTACAGACAGTCTCTTCAAGTTTGGTCTCTTGAACCTATTGCAAAAGGCCACGGTAAATGTTATGCAGTGTTTGTATGATACTATTGTATTGATTGTATGAATTGTGATATATATTAAGTTCAGTCCCAAACTCATTCTATGCACATGTCTTTCCCATATTTTATGTTGACTACAGGTGAGAGACGGACAGCAGATTTTTCTCCTAACACATCTCTGTTTGAACTTGTCATTTCAATGGCCCCTGATGAGTTTAATTCCTTAACTCATCCAAGTATACTGTACATGAGGCAAGAAGTTAAAGGGGAGTTGGCTCTTAAAGGAAAGACCTTGCGACAACTAGGCCTGATTAGAGGACGGGCTATTTTAAGATTATTGAATAAATCAGATCAACCTATGTAAGTCAACAGTAATACACAAATTGCATGATTTGGCGAGCATAACTTTTACTTGAATAAGCATGTTTTTTTAGACAGTGCTCCCAAGGTGCTTTAAAGAAACTATATAATGCTATAACACGTTTTTGAACACAAGAACATTTTAGTAAATCTAATCAAGCAATGACATCATTCAATGATGTGATTCTAGTAAATGTTATGTGCAAAAATTATTAATAAAATTGTGTTTTATTATTGCAGTGGGAGCCCCTTTAGTATTTTATCTATCTACCCTAATGCATAACTTATTTTTAGGCAAGCAAATGTATCAGCTGTTTATAGAGTACCATTACCAATAAAAGATGAGAAAGATATAGCAGCTACAACCTATAAACCATCTAAAACCCCCAATGAAGAAATGTTAGTACCAGGGCCCTCTGAAATTCAGAATAAATATCCAACTGAAAAAATTGACCCAATTAATTTAATTAAAACAGAAAAGGAGAAATTAGCTAAACATAAAATTGAGGCAGAGAGGCCACTTAAAATTCAAGATAGTGAGATAAAACTACCATCCATACAGCCTATGAAAAATCTTGAAGCTAAAGATAAAAGCTCTAGCTCGTCTCTAGAATCACAATCAAACTTGGAAAGAAGACTGACAATTGAAGAAGAAGTAAAATTTGTAAGCAAAAACATGCAAATAATCAATTGAATCTTATTCATGCAATTAAAAATTCATTATTTTTGCAGTTGGGAGAGTACAGAGCAATTGCATTTATACCAAAAGGAAAGGATGATGAATATTTAGACTTACCAGATGATTTTTACGACTTAACAGTAGATGAGGTGCGTAGGTTGTATTCTGATCTACAGAATCATCGGTTACAATTAGAAGAAACACCTCTGATGACTGCTGCTAAGAAAGACAACCTTTCAAAGGTATTTAATATTTTACTCAACCTTTTGAATGTCCCAGCCCTCCTTGTGACAAGAGGCTGAACATAATTTTTTAGTAGTAGCTACCTAGTTGAGTGTTTTGGGATCAAGTGGACTTGCTAATTCTGAATATGACTAGTGAAAAAGTCAGTTGCTTTATGCGTCTTACATATGTCTTGCGTTAGTATTATGACTTGCTCCCCCAATTTACAAATCTGACTATGACAGATGGCAAGTGATGAGGTACAATACTTACTTAGTATATATTTGTCACTTGTGACAAGCAGAAATCCCGATAACTATTCAGAAACTGGTATGGTAGATACTGCATATCACTGCGGTACATATGTAACTGTATGATAGTGACCACTGTTAATTTTCTATATCGCTAGATTGTAAACTGTCGATAAATTGTGAAGTGTACCATACTGCTTACAATAATAACGTATTATTTTTCTGTACTGTCAGGTTATTTACTAAATTAACTTAAGTTTGCGACCTCGTTATGAGGTCCTAAAGGAATGATTATTTGTGATTGATTGAAATAAGTAAATCCTTTTGTTCACAGGATTCTCTACAGAGACTCAGTGCATATAAGAATGTGGTTGTAAGAGTTCAGTTCCCTGATCACATGGTGCTTCAGGGTATATTTACACCTACCGATACTATACAGGATGTCACAAATTTTATTAAGACCCACTTGCAGACTCCTGATAAACCTTTTCATATATGTAAGTTCACATACACTACATAGCAATGAATGACGCCGCCGCGCGCCTCTTTTTTTATACTCCCAATCCCCGAATGTTCCAGTATGTCTTCTCGAATGACCGATGAACCTAGACTCGCCGGGGATGATCTATACCTCATCCACGATAACGAGCTAATATAGCGGCCTCTCTTTCACAATTTTGTATGCAGATGAAAAGGACAGAAAAGGGCAGTGGGCGTAAACAATTGCACCTCGCTGTCCGGCTCGGCTTACATGCCGACGCTTGGAATATTTTCATTAATTATATTTTATATTTATATTCATTATTTTCTTAACGTTTAAAGCAGTGGTTTAGTTTCGACTGTTGTGCTGTTAACATGTTTTGTAAATAAACAACCTTTAATTGACTTAAGATATGCAGTTGGAAATATACCCGGTCAAGCAAGATTTGCTTGGTCGTCTATACGAGTAGTTAGCCTCGTAAGTCCTGGCGTACTTGTACAAGTGCAGATTGAATTCGAGTTTTATACTAATAAAAATAAAGGAAACCTCCAAATTCAAAATCGGAAAAATTGGTCTGGGTCTTACGAGGTTAAGGTAATTAAAATAGGGGTTTGGGTTGGGTATAGGTAAAAAAACAAATGTTTGTTAATGTAAATATTTATTATATCTCCATTTCCATATCCGATGCACTCGAATCGTTTTCTAAATCGATTATAAATCTTTCCGCCGGTTCCACTTTCACTGCACTCATTTTAGGTTCTACCACTTCTATTACGTGCTTGATACATTTCTTCCATGACTCGGCATTTACTTTACAAATGGCTTCTTCAAGTAATTGTTTTACTTCCGCCAATTTGAATGTTTTATTGTTGTGTGCTACGTACCCCTTGATTTGTGACCAAATCATCTCTATGGGATTTAATTCGCAGTGATAAGGGGGTAAACGTAGCACTGTTTTATTTTTTTGCTTCGCCAGTTCGTCTAAAGCAAACGCCTCATACCTATTTTTATGAGCTCTTACAATGTCCAACAAATCTGATTTTTTCATATTTTGTGAATATAAATTCTTCTCTTTTAACCAATCGACGATATCATTTTTTCGTGATTGTGTGGTCGGTACCTTGTGTTTTTCTTGAATGGTATGGGGCGTTATCTAGAACAATTACTGAGCCATCTGGAATCTTATCAAGCACTTTCGAGAACCATTCTTCAAATACCTCCGCATTCATATCTTGGTGATGATCTTGTTTTTTTGATTCAAAGACTAATGAACCGCCCTCAACAAATCCGTCTTCACTTCCGATGTGTGCTATGATTAGCCGCTTCCCTTTGCCTGCAAAAACAAAAACTTAATAAGATAAATGTTATCACAGCAATTAGTGAGGTTTTGTGACCAGGTAGAGAAAATAATGATTGATAACGGCGGCTGTTGTCGCCACGTCTAGTGTCATGCCTGGGTTTGTGTGAAGTAGGCGACAAATGAGACGTTGTATCATATAAAAATTGCTTGTTTGAGAGAGTGAAAATCAAAGGCTGAAGCTCACCTATGATGCTACACTCAGACTGCCTGCCTGGAACCGCCCTTTTCTCATGTGTGACTGCTTCACCATCCGTAGATTTAGAAGAATACATGACACCACCGTATTTAGTGGTCTGAATCTGAATGATCTTCAGGGTGGCTCAACATGACTCTAAGCAATGGTAAACAAGAGCTATAAATATACACATCAACTTGACCTTTCTGGGCCTGTCTCACATCATCTTTCATATCATCCTACTATATATAGCCTTTCTGGGCCGAGCCGCAGCTCACAACATACTATGGTCTTTCTGGACCGAGCCGCAGCTCACTGTGAATATACTTTGGCCTTTCTGGGCCGAGCCGCAGCTCACAACATACTATGACCTTACTGGGCCGAGCCGCAGCTCACTGGGCAAGTACTTGGCCTTACTGGGCCGAGCCGCAGCTCACTGGGGATGTACTTTGGCCTTTCTGGGCCGAGCCACAGTTCACAACATACTGACCGTCCTGGTCCTTGCTCAACGGAAATGAGCGTACGCATTACACAGGGCCGGCGAAAGCTACAAGGCCTCTGGCAAGAGGCTGGTAGAGAGTTTGTCAGTCACACCTGTCACTCTCAACAATCACACATCACTCATACTCAGAACACACTTGGAACTACTCAGAGATCACTGTGAATACTTATAGCACATATAATATTCAGAGAATAGCTAGATTAAGGTTATAAGTACCAAGGTTATAATTATCACGATATTCAGATCTCTTGAGAAACATAGATTTGGATACTTAGATATACGTATAAATCCCTAGAGATACTTAGAACACTTGGAATACTTAGATACTTAGAATACTTAGCTTTCCTGAAGAGCTGACACCTTCATATCGCCCCGGATCTTTCCACTACACCTTATTAACACAATGAACATACTTTCGTAAAGAATAACGGACAACCAACATTCAAACCAATACTCACTTAAACTTGTCTATGAAAGTGTTGCCATGAATGATAATCTAGGGTGCGTTCGCGAGACGTCGCGACACTCCCGGCGGCGAAAGTCAAAATAGAGCGACGAGGTTTTGCGTCCACTCCCGGATCTTCTCCAGAGCTCTTGAGGCTGCTTCACGCTTGGGTCTTGATTGTTCCGTTGTCGGAACGTCTAAGCTTTCAGGAATTTCATCAATTTCCATATTCTCCGTTACCGTTTCACTGTCCTGTGTCCGTCTTGTTCCCGTTAATGTCTGATCACCTCCGTTGTTACTTAATTCACAGCTATTCACAAACTGTGACATGTTAGTGTCATTAAGATCATTATTTTCTGCGTCGCATATCACTTCGATATTGTCTTCATTTGTTACTTCTGGTATGCTCCTCTCTGGTGAATCACATACATTTTGAGGCTCGGTGGTTTTGATGACTTCAGAATCCGCTTCATCTACTTCCAAAGGGTAAAGATGTGCTATAGACCTTGTATACTCTACGTTTCCTACCTTTACTTTGGCTGTACGGCAAGCACCGTCTCCTCCCTCGGAGAGTTCTATTATTTTACCAACCTTCCAGTTTTGACGATTTGGAGTGTCCCCCTTTAATTGTACAACTTGACCGATTTTAGGTATTAAATTGGATGTGACTCTTGGCTCCTTAGGAGAATTCCCATATCGTTCTCGAAGACTAGAGAGATATCGGTTTGAGAACATAGACTTGAACTCTTCTAAGATCCTCAAGCCACGTTTCCAGCTCTGAATTAGATCAGTCCTTGTAACCGTTCCGTGTACCGTCAAATCATTGGAGGCAGCGTCTGGTGTAAGGCATTTTCCCATCGTCAAGAAGTCACACGGTTTCAAAACATGATCCAATTCGGCATCTACACTAGTAAGTGGTCTCGAATTCAGAACAGCTTCTATTTCTTTAGTAATGGTGAGTAATTGACTATCGTTTAGTAAGTTCTTTTCCAGAGTTCTCTTCATACAATTCTTTACTAGGCCTACTAAGCGTTCATAAAATCCTCCAAACCATGGTGCAAGCTGTGGAATAAATTTCCAGCGGATGTTATTTTCCATGCAAAATGGTTTGGTCAGGACTTCTGCTGTTAACTTGAACTGTTGGGCGTTATCTGAAGTAATTACTGCGGGTAAACCTCTAGATGAAATCATTCTACGTAGAGCCAGAAGTGTTTCTTCGGCTGTCATGTCTTTGACTACCTCAAGGTGTATCGCTCTCACTGCTAAACAGGTATAAAGACAAATCCATCTTTTCTTGACTCCGTGATCGGTATTGACTAATAATGGTCCGAGATAATCTAAACATGTAAAGGTAAACGGACGACTTTATTACACTTAAGACAGCGTCTCAGGACCCTTTGAACTTGACTTTTGCCTTGGGGAATCCAGTAAAGTTCGCGTATGATGCCTAACGTGTGATTGGCCCCAACGTGGTAATTCTTCTCATGTACCTTCATAATCATGTTGTTTGTAAAGTCACAGTCTTTAGGTAAGAGTATTGGGTATCTAGTATCATAAGACCAATTTGTATTTCCTAGTCTGCCCTTGCTACGTAATAATCCGTCAACATCAATGAATAACAATAAATTACGTGAAAGATTAGTTTCCTTTCCACTCATCTCTTCTGAAAAATGTTGTTTTTGTAGTAGTTTAATCTTTTTAATTCTATTCACGTCTTCATCCGGTTGATTTAAGAATTCTTTTCCATCGTTATTAAATATCGTTTTCTCCTGTACTTCTATGTTATTTGTCTTAGTCTGTGAATTTTTTGAAGTAGTTTCTGTGTTACACAGACCCTCTCGGGAAAGCAAAGAAAGTTCTCTTAACGTGCCAGTAGGCCAGCTGTCAGATTTTTGAAGCAGAAAATCGGGTCCGTTAAGCCAATAAAGTTTCTCAATTTTTGTTTTATTGAGGCGTGTACCTACATCTGCTGGATTCAGCTCAGTTGGAACGTATCGTACAATAACATTTTTATTTTCCTTGATTTCGTTTATCCTTCTTGCTACAAAGGGCGTCAAGAGTTTGTCAGAGTTTATCCAGTCAATTACTATTTGACTATCAGTCCATAAGAACTGTTGCGAGATTTTTAACTTAAGGGAATTTTCGGTATATTTAAGAAGTCGGTTTCCAATGACTACTCCCAATAATTCTAAACGCGGTATCTTTAAATTATCTTTATCTTTTATAGGAACTAATCTCGATTTACCTATTATCATACCCTTTCCTTTGTTATTTACTAAGTAAACCACGGCAGCATATGCTTTAGTTGACGCATCTGTAAAGCAATGTAACTGATTTCCTTCATCTGACGATGCTTTGGGGAGCTGTCTTTGTAAAGAGATGTCCGAAATATCAGATAGATTTGAGTTTATTTCTTCCCATTTGCAAGTTAGTTCAGTGGATAATTTAGTATCCCATTTGATGCTGCCTTCTTTCCACAGATCTTGTAGGAACAGCTTTGCTGGTAAAAGAAAAGGAGCCGCATATCCACAGGGATCATAAATTTGAGCTATATTTCTCAAAATCTCTCGTTTAGTTTTAGCTTGTTTAATAGTTTTAAATCGTAATTTAATAGTGTCTTCATCTACATGCCAGTCTAAGCCGAGAACCTTGACAATATTATCTTCACAGGTGTCTGAAGCTTGTGTTAGAAATTCCTTAGAGTTAGAGTTCCAACTTCTCAAATTCATGGATATTTCCTGGAATACCTGTCTAGTGTCTTTGTGTAAACGAAGTGCTTCTTGGACTGTATCTGTACCAGTGACGAGATTGTCTACGTAGATGTCATTCGCTACTTTCATGACTTGTTCTCTGTCACAGTTTGACAAATGATGTTTTACAGTCGCGTTTAGAAGAAATGGGCTAGATATAATTCCAAAGGGAACTCTACAAAATCGTAGGCATAAGATATTATCCTGCGTGACTGGCTTAGAAATGTCTTTAAGCCAGAGGAAACGTGTGACATCTCTATCTTCCTCTTGAATTGAAATTTGCAGAAATGCCTTCTCAACATCAGCTGTTAGTCCTATGTGATGTCTTCTAAATCTGATCAAAAGGCTGGTTAAATCTTCTATCAATGATGGACCACAATAAAGACATTCGTTTAGACTTTTGTTGTCTTTAGTCTTGGCTGAAGCATCATACACAATTCTCATCGGTTTTCCTGGACTTAACACGCCGTGATGAGGTAAATAATGTATAGGTCTACTGTCGGCAGTACGTTCTATATCAGGTACTACTTCAATTATGCCGTTGTCCAGTTGGTACTTAAGCGTTTCTTCGTAAGCTTGCATAGATGTAGAGTCCAAGCGCTTTGTTAAATTCACCAGGCGACCGAATGCTAAACCAAAGTTAGATGACAGGTTAGGAGGATATTCTTTCCAAGGCCAGCGCACTGAACAAAAGGATTTAAGTATTTACACAATGAAACAATGGGGGTTTGATTGTCAGGTACAAGGAACTTAATTGTTAGGTTTATAACCTTAGAAACTTTATTTATCTACAGATTCTTAAGTTAATACAAATAACTCACCTGATGGATTCTTCAAGCCAGAAGATAAACCATTTATCATTGCATGTCTTGCATTCTGGATCGTGGAGTCAATCCAAACTGAACTATTGGTGAGACCCTCGTTTATCCAAATTTCATCTAAATAGTAAATTTTATTTTCCGCTGCTCTCGCTTCTTTTATAGCTTTTAAATAATTTCTCCTCCATTTTTAAGGTCTTCTCTGTCATTCATGACACTGTTGCGACTTCTTTTCGCAAATGTAAAGCCCATGTGCCTTAATAACTTATGAAGCGTAGACCGCTTATAATTTTGTAACGTAGTATCGCCGTTGACTACTTCCAAAATTTTGTCCAATGTCGGAATTTCATTCCGAAATGAAAAAACTTGTGCACTTTTCTTCTCAGAGCGTTTTCAGTAAAACTGTCCAACGAGATCAGCACATTATTTCGCTGTCTCTCTTTTTTCGGAGATTTAAGGACATTCGTCGTTCTTTTTTCTTTGACAATTTTTAACACTGATACCCAATGGATACCTAGCGTAGTCGCAACAGTTTTCACAATTTCATTGTGCGATGCACTTGGAGCCTCTTTGACAAAGGTGTCGTATAAGTTGCATATCATCACTTTTTCGTGTGATAAAAAAGGCTGCCTCCGCCTCTTCTTAAACGCGATTGGTGAAGTTGCCATTATAATTCACAACTGTCCAAAATAGTCCAAATCACTAGCAGAGTCACAGAGTAAGCAGGAAACAGTCCAAAAATACACAAGCCGAGTCACACAGTAAGCTTCAGGGAAGTCCAGTAAACAAGCCGAGTCGCAATGTAGGCAGAAGATAATCCAGTAAACGGGCCGAGTAACAGAAAAACAATAGGTACACAAACAAAGGAGAGCAATTAGGAGCGTCCGCACGGTACAATAGACAGAGTAGACTGGTCATGTAAACCCACCCTTTGCACGTGCATCGCCCTTATCGCTGACCAATCACGTGCAACCTGAGTTTTCTAGTATTAGCTCGTTATCGTGGATGAGGTATAGATAATTCGATAATGGAAGGTTCCACTAATTGCGGCCGTGTATTACAATAGCGACGGCCTTGGCCTTGAATTCGATTGAACCCGTCAACAATAGGGACATCCTTGACTCTGCGCCTGGATTCTAATCTACCTACCTAACCATGCCTACTCGTAACACTACCCCTCCAAGACATGCTCGTCCCGAGCATTATTAGACCCGTAGTATCTCGCCAGTCGGTCAATGTGGACCACCTTACAGGGACTTCGCTGGTTTCGTTGTATCCGATACGTAACGTCGTTGATTTTAGTGACTACTCTATACGGTCCTTCCCAATTCGGCGATAGTTTCGGAAATTTTCCTTTCGTCGCAAGGCGTTATGCAAACTCACCAACGAACTTTTCTCAAACCCCATTTGGTTAGATTTCCTGTCATATCGTTTTTTCATCTTCGAGGAGGCTTGAAGTCCATGTTAACGAACGTGAATGTGAACGTCATCTGTCCGGTTCCGCAAATCGGTCGCATACTCCGAGATCGAGTTCGGCGAATCTGGAGGGTGTCCAGTTAAAAGATCTGCAGGTAAACCAAGTTCTCGTCGAAAGTTCACGTACGCTGGAATAACAGCAGTGTTTTCGTGAGTTTCCGATCTGCCTATCCCAATCCCTTTGATGACCCTCAACCTGCTTTGCCAAATGTCTCTCTAGCGTCTGGTTGAATCTCTCAACCATTCCATCCGATTGTGGGTGATATGGCGTAGTTCTAGTCTTATGAATCCCCATGATTCGGCAAGTCTCCTGGAACACCTGGGACTCAAAGTTTCTGCATTGATCACTGTGAATTTCGAGAGACACTCCGAACCGAGAAAATTACCTCCATCACTAATTTCTCCGCTACTGTCACTGCCTTTTGGTTGGGAATCGCAAATGCTTCAGGCCATTTGGTGATTAAATCCATAATGTCGAGAATGTACTTGTTTCCGGAGTCGGAGGTCGGAAACGGACCTGCAACGTCTAAAGCAATCCATTCCCATGGTGCTCCAACATTGTACAACTTAAGCGCTCCTCTACTGCGTGTTTGCGGCCCCTTAATTGATAAGCAGTTTGTAAATGTCCTGCGCCATTCTTCTACATCTTCACGGCAGTGAATCCAATAGAAGCGTTGCCGAATTTTCATTAAGGTCCTCTTTAACTCATGTGGCATTTTTACCGAAAGTATTTAGACACTTTTATTATATCAATACACATTTGAACCTACCTATATTTTTGTCGTTAAGTACCGGTCGTATCACATCACTATTTATGAGTTGTAAAAAACAGGCAACAAATGAAATGACATTTTTGTCTACGGAATAAAAAAAATACTTTACTTGTACCACTAACACACTTACTAATAAAGTAGAATATTACAGGGGTTTAATATGTATTATATAAAACCCAATGACCATACACATGTCCACTACACATGGACAAATCACGTCATACAAAAAAATAGCCCAAACATGGCACTGCATATTATTATTTCACCATATGAAGCTTCGACTTGTATTATCGATACATTGCCGTTGACACACCAGTCAGAAATGTATAATATCATGCAATCGAAGCTACATAATGCTTATACATGCAGTAGAAATGGGCTGTTAATTTTAGGGTTCTGGAAAACCCAGAACCGGCAGTGGCAGTGGTTCCGTTTTTTATTATTAGTACATTTTGATGCAAGTGCGGAAAATATGCCATTTTAGACGAGTCCCAAGGTGTCTTGGACGCAACTGCAGGCGAGGGACAAGACTCGGGACGAGCTAAAATGACGGTTCCACACGTGTATCAAACGACGTTTTTTAATACATTTGCGAAAAAATATCAGTGAAACAAAAATAAATCAGTAAATAAAACTATTACAAGAGACAATTTTACTTTTAATTGACACAGACTTTATAAAATGGCAAAATTTGGCCATTCAGCCAAATAAAAAAATATATCACCTAGTTATTTAATTATCTATATTTAAAAATCAAAAAGTATAATCCTCTATTAACCAGTGGTAATGCATAAAGGTGGATTCACATTACGCCGTGCTGAGCTGGGTCCGGTTTCGGCATGGTTTAATGTGAATACCCAACTATCCGATCATTCGTAATACTAATTCAGATTCAGCCATCTTGAGGAGAGCCGTTTTATTTTTTTAATATTACCTAGATAAATTTTACGTATGTGTATTTATGTAATATTAATACATATTTTAAATTATATTAAGTACCTATGTACCTATAGTTTCAATGCTAAAAAAAGTGGTTGAATGTTCAACCGCAAACAGAACTCTGGTAAATAAAACATTACACGGCTTGGAAGATGAAATAAAATTATATTTAAAAAAAAATGGAAATGTCGATATACAGCTACGAAAAGTACCTACCACTTTTTGAGCAACTGTTAAAAATAAAATTAACTTAAGTTAATTTTATACCACCACCACCGTTAACGGTGTTAAGTAACACCATCTTTTTTTGCCTTTACGGTATTATGTCTGCACTTCTTGATGGCACACTTCGGCATGCTTACGGCTTTGCGATCAACAGACGACTAAGTTTGAGGTGTGCTAAACCGCCATTAAGCACAATTTTGACGCCGCGTGTTGTGAGCGCTGATGCGAAGTCCTTGTGTATAGAATATCATCGATAAAGCCACAAAAAGGTTGAGATAGTCATACTCCCTTTCTCATCATATTGCAATATTATGTGCAATAACGCTGATAACTTGTTTAATGTTATTTTTTATATTTAGGTACGAAACCTTTCAAGTGTGAACAATTTATTTTTCCAGTTACCACTCCGATCAAAGAAACCTTGAATCCAAATATAACACTGCTTGAAGCAAGATTTGTCCCGTGTGTGCACATGCATTTTAAGTGGATGGAAGAGGAACCGCATCCAGCTTATCTCAAGAAAGAAATATATTCAGAGATAACCGCCTGCGATGCAGCCTGTATATTGGCATCTAAATACAGGTACCCAATGCTATAAAAATTAAAATTACACTAACATGAGGTGCAGTTTTTTATTAGCAAAAGTGCTATAACTAATTAAATTAGTTATTGACATTGATCGACACCAAAATAAAAATAAAGATCTTGAGCTTAAAGTAGCCGTTTTCAAATATCCTTTTAATTTTCGGGTAGATTCAGTTCAATATTATACACCGTGTTTTTTTTGATTTACGATAACTTTAAGGGCACGTTCTTCAAGTCAAATTAAGCTAATTTCCCGAAGACAGACATATGATAACTCGTACGGTTATAAAGATATTCAATTATTAAAATTAATCAGTTAATCACGTTAAACTAATGTAAAAGGCTCTTAATTGATACCTAACAATTTTCTTTTAATTACCTATTATGAGTAAAGAGTTTTCAATTGTTAGGTCGTGCACCTGTCAAGTGTTATCTTTACTTGTGTGTGTGTATGTCACGCTGACTTGACGTATTTGACACTAACTTATGAGTTAACTCTAAAGACCTTTTTAGAATGATTGAAGACACAACATTTAATTACTTTGTTCTAAACAATTTTTTTTTTTTTTGCAATATTTTAAAATCTAATGTACCACGTAGTTTCTATACGTGTACCTAACAATATGCCGAAGTTATCGTAAATCAAAAAAAACACGGTGTATATGAGATAATAGCATAGCAAAATTAAACTGAAATAATTTTAATACAGATACAGTGGCAAAAATAAGTGGATTTTAAATGTATAATAATTCATCTATCCAGGGTCTATGATTTTTGAAACAAAAAAAATACATATACATACATTAAATCACGCCTGTTTCCCAGTGAGAGGGTAGGCAGAGATCACTTCTTTCCACCTGTTACGAGCCTGACAAACTCAAATCCCTTTAATTAGGGTGCTTTTATAAGCTGAAATAATAAATATTTTATATGAAAAAATTACAGTGTGTTAAGGACATACAAAGGTAAGTTTACACCAAAATTCCGTGAAAAATAACCTTTTTTTTTAAAAGGATCAAAATAAAAAACAAGTTTTAAGAAGAGCTCAAAACAAAATTTTGTGCTCTTCGGTTGCGTAGCTACTTCTGCTGCTGACTGTGCTTAACGGTTTCGGAACCCTACATTTGGGGCCTGTTGTTCAATCAGTAGTTAAAGTAACTAATTGTTAAAAATCGTAAGTAATGGTTAAATTTCAAAAAAAATTGCCAAATTTTCGATTCTTTTTCGAATTTTAACCATTACTTCAGTTAACTACTGATCAAACAACTCGGCCTAAGTACCAATTTCACCACACGATGTAAAAGTTAATTAATGTTAATCGACTGTTATAGATAAATTAACGAGAGCATGGCATTGAATATATAGTATTGTATGTTTACAGGCATTCTATATTTAAACTAGCGACCCGCCACCGGCTTCGCCCGCTGCAATTTTTTTTATATCATTTAGGGGTATGAAAAATAGATGTTGGCCGATTCTCAGACCTACCCGATATACACACAAAATTTTATTAAAATCGGTCCAGCCGTGTCGGAGGAGTTCAATAACGTACACCGTGACACGAGAATTTTATATATTAGATTTTCTATTTTCTCGTACTATCAGCATACAAAGAGGATTGTTATATATTGAAGAAGTAAATACCAAAATAATGAGTGTCAAATTGTGAATATTATTTACGTTGTGCATATATGTTTATGTCTGATTTTATTGTATTCTCACAATTATCAGAATAATTTTGTGTCATCCCGTACGACTAAGTGTAAGTTACATAATTTTCAAAAAATATGGCAATTTTGGTCCGATTGAGAGTCAAAGTAAGCAAATTATTTTTAACTGTTATAAATATTTTTAACTTGAACAGAAAAAAAATTTAAATTCCCCTTACACGGCTGCCCAGTTAGTTGAAAAAGCTACAGGTGTTTGCCTCTCTACTGTTTATAACATTGTGTCTGAGAGCAATAATGAGAAATTCGCATCAACAAAGAAATTCACCTCCCCGAGAAATAAAAAGTTACGGACTTTTCCGTCATCAGCAGTAGACGATTTTGATCAGGAAGATATCCGGTCTGTCCCATAAGCAATTTCCAACCTTAAAGGCATGTGTTAAAATCCAATATAGATTACAAATTTGGCATTTCCACCTTACGAAAACAAATACAAAAATTAGGATTTAAATGGAAAAAGACCGAGGACAACCGAAAAATATTAATGGGAAGACACAACATACGACTGCTAAGAATAAATTACCTTACCAAAATTGCGGAATATCGGTCTAAAGATAGACCACTAGTTTATACTGATGAAACCTACATCCACACTTCACATGTGTCCGGAGAGGCTTGGACCGATGAAACAGAATTTGGTGTAAAAAAGCAAATCAGTACAGGCCAGCGGTTAATAATAGTGCACGCAGGATGGTTTTATTCCCAACGCTTTGTTAATGTTTAAGGCAAACCAAAAAACGGGAGATTACCATGACCAGATGAACTTTGTCAACTACGAAAAATGGTTAAAAGAAAAATGCATACCGAACCTTAAACCGAATAGCGTACGTACTATCACAACAAACTTTTGAATCGTGCTCCAACGTCAAATTCTCATAAACAAGAAATGATGGATTGGTTGGCAGAACACAACATTTCATATAGCCTGTTGATGTACAAAACCAGTTTGTATGATTTAATTAAACAAAATAAAGAGCGGTTTCGTGAGTACCACATAGATGCAATTCGCTTTACGATTGCCACTATCACCCGACATTCATTCCGATCGAAAATATTTGGTCCATGGTAAAATGATATGTAGCGAAAAGAAACGTTTCTTTAAACATGCAAGGGATTATGAGTTTAGCAACTGAACGAATGAATACTATTACTAATAAATATCGATGTCAGGAAGGGGAAATGGATCGAATTTCAAACAATCTTATTATCAATACTTGTGACAGCTCAGATGAAGAACATGATAGCGACTAAAAGCAAAAAACAGAGGACTACTACTTATTCCATTTCTTAAGGGTATGTAATTTTATTAAATTAAGAGAAAATTATTCTCATTTTGTTGCAAACGGTACAACCACTACAAATGCAATTCCATGTTCTCGATAATTCATCTATAGTTCATGCATTTTGACAACTCGCTGCTTTAATACAAAAGCGCCACAAATCAAAAACATATACAATTCGATTTAAAACTTGAAGTAAATAGCGGTACACCCAGTTATTGGCACCTAGTATTTTTTACAGCTCTATTACATTGTGCACGGTCTCAATAACCGAAACGAATATTCGGTTGCGCCGAATCGCTAGAAACAGGTTTTGACAGGTCCGCTTTAATAAAACTTGTTTTTTTTTTTTTTTTTTTTTTATGTTAAGGAGAAGGCACACGAGCACTCAGGTCACCTGATGGTAAGTGGAATCTGAGACCCATATACATTTGTATTCAAAAGACTATAATCCTAAGACCTCAAATGCGATGCCAACCCTGAGGACTAAGATGGAATGCCTCTATGCTAGTAATTTCACCGGTTGTCTTATCCCCACACCGGAACACAACAATGCGAACACTGTTGCTTGGCGGGTGGTTAATAAATAAGATGGTGGTAGCGATCCGGACGGACCCTGCACAGGGTCCTACCACCACTAAAAATTGCTTAATTAGACAACTTTGGTTTTTCTTACTAAGCTAAGTACGGTTTTTTGCAAAGTAATTGGATTTATATTTTGATGCATATTTATCTCTTTTTGGTGGGTTCCTTAGAATGCTGAAGTAGGATGTCAATCCGACGAATTACGAAACAACCTACGCTCCGGCAATGTAACCAAACTATTCGGCCGAATACGACCTTTGAAAAACTTGCCAAATATGCCGAATACCGAATATTCGGCCTATCTCTACCCTATAATATTTGTAGTGTGTTATGTTAACGGGTCACCGGTGATGTTCATGGCAGCTCAGTAATAGGGCGATGCTGCGTGCACCGGCGGAATCGCTGTATGGGGCGTGGGAGCAATACTGGAAGTATGGTGGGCAGCTAGCGTGTTAAAAACAATACCAAAACATGTCAAAGACATTGTGGTTTTTACCGTCTAGAATCTCAGCCTAGCCCTCCTATTCCATAAAACTTAACAATTGTAGGTACATTTCAACAAGTCATATAAGAATGGAAAAGGCAAAAGTGTACAAGGGATGTACAAAGGCGATCATATACCTGCACCCGAATCGACTTCTTCTTCTCTCTTTGTTGTAAAAATGAATTTGATTTGTTTCAGAGCTCCTAGCAGAAAAAAACAGACTGATAACCCTCAGACCTCTGGCGCTGGAACATCCTCTGCAAAAAATAGTAAAGTGCCAAGGTGGTTCAGGAATTGAACTATTTATTTACTTTCTGCATTTTAGATTAATGAGTGAAGAATATATAATATTGTGATTTTTAGGGTACCGTTCAAAAACGTAAAAACGGAACCGTTATTGTGCGGCATAATTCAGCAATTACTAATGCTATTGAATTGCTTACCCAAACTTATTGGAAAATTTGCCGTCGTGTTTGATATCTTAGAAAAAATAAATGGACACATCCCAAAATATTTTTTCGTTTCAACTCACTTATGGAAAAATACCATACTATTTTTTTTATAACATATTATTTTGGAAAGTTTCAAATATGACAAAAAAACATGTACAGGATAAATACAACGATGTTTCTAAATAGCAGTTTTTGGAAAAACATATATAGGTAAAATAACTTTAGTAAGTATAGATGAGTAACCGTCGTTCATAACGTGCTCCGGTCACTTAGTGCTCATGGAGGCGGGGCTAATACTTAGTGCTGAAATAGTTAGGAGTTGACTTTCCGTCACCATGGGAAACGTTTGTTATTGGTCAGACGAAAATAATTAAATATAAATGGTTACCATTCGTAGATTCGTAGAAGCCATACGGGTCCATAAAAATGTGAATTTCAAGCAACTAAGTAGGTACTTCTAATTTATAGGAAATATTTTTTATGTCATCTTTACTATAGTTAGTTTACATAATAAAACAAACAGGTAATAGGGTTTTTTTTAAGTTTTCCTAAAAAATAAGAACGCCGTCAGGCTTAGGTGGATACAATTCGTCGCGAAATGCGTAGCGAAAATTGGATGCCTAGCAAACATTGCAGGATCTGTAGCATCTATTTTGATGAATCGTAACATATCACAGCACAGCCGTCCCGAATTGTCCGAATTGTTGTTTTTGTGAATTGTTTTGTACGTTGACAACATTTATTTACAATAATATAAATAATGTTTTAATTAATATAAGACGTAGAGTGGTTAGTCACACATATATTATTAGGTACCTGAGCCTGCTTAACTCATACAGTCACGTAACTTTATGCCTATAAGAATAAAGACGTGTTGCGATATATTTGGCATTTTGGATGCTAAACACTATTTGATGCTGACTGTAAAGATATACTCTTTTACAACTTTATAATAGCGTAACAAGAATGTTAAATGATTTAAGGGGAATAATCCGTAAATGTGTCAAAACACTTGAAATATATTAATATTATTAAATTACTGTGTTATATTTCTATCCTCCTAGCGCCCAGAGGCCTTTTAAAAGGCCTTTTGATAATCTAATTTTAAACATTAATTAGTAAGTACCTATGTACTGATTTCGATTAACAACATTTTTGCCATGGGCGGCAGGAGGGTATTAAACAATCTACGTCAAATGTTGAAATACTTGGCCGCGATCAAATAAAAATTATGAAAAAAAAAACCTTTATTTTCATAAGGTCACCCTTTCAAATCGTCTGCTTTGATATATTTTTATCCAATTCACACACGTCGTCTACTCTGAACTACGACGATCTGTAATTCCTTGCAGTTCGATGGGTAAATAAAAAAAAACTTCTTTCAATAAGCAGTATTATACTATATTAATGCACATTGTAATGTTCCCAAATCTTTTATAGTAGGTTTAGGTTATGTTACTTTTGCAGCAGGCCGGAGGGCCAAACCACCAAGAAAAAGGGGGCTCCGTCGACACTGTCTTATTTAAAATCAATGTGTGTCGACGGAGCTCCGCTACCGCGGAACTCCTATTTCTGGGTGGTTTGGCCCTCACGGGCCTGCTGCAACAATAACATAACCTAAACCAACTCTAAAACATTTAGGAACATTACAATGTGCATTAATATGTATACATTGTTTGAAAAACATATGAAGGATATTTCCAATTTTGTGCATTTTTTACCTTTTGAGCGCCACAGTCATCTAGTCGTGACAGTCAATGGCAAGGCTTACACGCCAACGTCATCAATACACAACCAACATTCGACTCGAAATCCTTCTACTATGGAATTAACCTTTTCAACGCCATTGACGGATATTTCCGTCATGGTTGACAGCGAGAAATAGACCTGAATATCTAAGAGGCAAAGTTGACATTCGCTCTGGTTTTGCATTTGACATAGCGTTGAAAAGGTTAAGGCAGTTATTTATTTACTAAATGGTTTGTTCCGTGGCGTACAGGGCACGACACTTATAGATTCGTAGTGTGGCGATCAAAAGGTTAAACGGATACTTATTCTTTTTAACAATACTTGTATACATATCTTTACACTTGACTTGAACGGGTGAAGATTAGAAAGAGCTATTTGAATATACGACCGTTTGAAAGTCTGACCCAGGGACCGGAAAACCCCTTCATTTGATTAACCCTATCGATAGGGTAAGCCTATCATTTGGCTACCCAATCGATGTGGTTACCCTATGATTGTGTTACCTTAACGTTAGGGGAACCCCTTTGAACTAGTTAACCACTTCCATAGAGCTTACCAATTTCATTAGGGTTTCGGTAGTTTAATATTGAAGCGCTTAGCATTAACTGGGTTTTACCCCATTGATCGCCTCTCTCTTTTTTGCGCATTTGGGCGATTTCTGTCTAGCCTGACGTTACTTGCCTACTTTATTTAAGTTCGTGTCGGGACGGGATTGAGATGAAAATGTTGTTTAATAATTCTTAGTTCATGTTCCCGCCGGAATAATAAAGACGTTTGGCTGCGTGACGGATGGCTGCTTGTGCAAGCACCTACTGCAAAAAGTGCAAGCTATTTTATTATTATAAGTGTACGCGAGTTCTGGTTGACTTTTAAATAATACATTTTGTTTGATTTGAAAGTATTTTTAACATGGAAACGCATATAACGAATTTTTAAGGAAAACTATCACCACTAAGTAGACATGATTGGTTCTTGAGATACAGGCGACTAAAGTGTTTGTTATACCTGCGAAAATTAACTAAGACGGCACCAAATAACTTTAAATAGTAAAATAGTTCATACTTGTTGTTTTTAGAGATAGTTTTTGGTGTTTGTAGTATAAGCGGCGTCGGAACCCTACCTGAGCATGGTCCGACATGCTCTTGCCCGGTTTTTTTAAAACATTGGTTTAATAATGGACTGCTGAATGGATGCACTTTAATGTACTTAAGTAAATAATGATTTACACTGTATAAATATATAAGTAAATAAGTACCTACCTAAATAATTTTGATCTCAGCAATAGTTTCATTAAATAATTAACCTTATATACAGGGCGTCCCACGGCTATGCCACATGGAAGGAAAGTACCTTGAATATTGTAGATGGAACATTTTACTGAAAGAAGACATTATTTTAATTAAAAAAAACAATTTAAACTGCATTCATAGATATTTAAATAATTACATGGTTGAACCGGGAATCGAACCCGTTACACGAGAAAAATAATTACCCTGTAGCTTTATCATACCGATCGAAAGTCTTCATCATAAGGATTATTTTTTGTTAAATATCATAGTGTCAGAAATAAAAGGAAGACCATGAATTTTAACATTTGATGTGAAATTTTGTTCAGAAAATTGAAAAGCTGATAGATAGAGAGATAGATAAATTAAGTTTTTTTTTTATAGGGTTATTTCAAAAATGTTGTTTACAAGAACCAGTATGAAAGTGTCCACGAGCTACAAATAATATCCACCACAACAAGATCAAAAAATCGACAGGGAGCGAAATAATCAAAAGAGTGCGGCTTTGTATTCAACAGGAAGGGACTCATTTTGAGCATTAAAATTTGATAAATTGATTAATTTTTTATTAAAAATGATAAAATTCATGGTTCTTCCTTTTATTTCTGACACTATGTTATTTAGCAAAAAATAATCCTTATGATGAAGCCTTTCGATCGGTATGATAAAGCTACAGGGTAATTATTTTTCTCGTGTAACGGGTTCGATTCCCGGTTCAACCATGTAATTATTGAAATATCTATGAATGCAGTTAAAATTGTTTTTTAAATTAAAATAATGTCTTCTTTCAGTAAAATGTTCCATCTACAATATTCAAGGTACTTTCCTTCCGTGTGGCATAGCCGTGGGACGCCCTGTATAACAATAGGTAAACTGTAAAAATATGAAAAATAAATAAATCATTTTGATCATCAACAGTCTCATTAAACAATTGACCCTATATTGAACAATTAGTACATAATTACACTAAAAATATGTAACTATAAACCAGTCTCATTAAATAATCGACCTTATATATGGAACAATTTGTAAATAATGGCTTGCTTACACTTTAAAAACATGTACGTAAATTATTTAGATCGCAGTGATGGTTTAATTAACCCTATACTCGTATAATATAACAATAGGTGAATAGTGATTTACAGCGTACAAAATGTATGTAAATTATTTTGATTTCCTCAACAGTCTCGAAAAGAACATGGCTAAATAATGGTTAACACTTGACTCTAACAAAAATTAGCGCTTTAAAGCTGAATATTTCATAAACGGATCCCTTCATCGAAAAATTGTTTTCACAAACCCGCAATATTTTTGACAGACCTATCCAACGACACTCCACACTATGGGGTAGACGAGAAAAAAAAATTCATCCCCACGTGACGTGTAGGAGAGGTATACTAAAAAAAAATGTTTTTCAAGATTTTATTTTACCACTTTGTTGGCGTGACTAATATGTATATTCATGCCAAATTACAGCTTTCTAGTATAAAGAGTCTCTGAGCTAGGCTGCGGACGGACGGACGGACGGACGAAATGGCGAAATTATAAGGGTTCCTAGTTTGATTACGGAACCCTAAAAAGCTACTTCTCATTTTACAAATATTTAATATTTATCAATAGTAACCGTGTTATAGCACGTCACAATTAATAATGCGCGCATGGAAGCACTTACACCGTTGATAGAGAGTCTATTATTGCATAATCCGCGCGCCATATTAATTGCGCCCACCTATACCATCGTAATTTGCCTACGCAAAGCAAGCTTTCCATTTTGTTTTCTTTAAAAATTCGTCAGCGAAACTTTTCTGACGATTTTATATAAAAAATATCAAATATTTCAGATGGAACTAAGAACTTAGCTAACTACGTAGGTAGTATACAATTTATTTAATCGACCCTGATCACTCATTTCTGAAAGTAAACAAACACTTTACGCCAAAATCCACCAAAGTCAGTTGAACCTACAGCCTAAAAAAAAACAAGTTCAAAGCAAATCCCAAACAAAACTATGTACATTTTGTGCGAACGATAATTAGGTTTACTATTGTTTGACGTAGCGAAGAGTGCGACTCTAAGACAAAGCTTCGGCCGCCTTCGGCACATTTCGGCTCGCTCACCTCGCCGTCTCGCATGCGCTACTCACCTGCCGCCGCTACCCATTCAATTGTTAGGTAGTGCAATAATAAGTCGAAACACTTGCGCATAGAGATTAAAAAAGCTTAAAACCGTTCGATTAAGTTTAAAAAGGGTAACAGATGATAGGGTATTGGGAATGGGTTAGCGCTTAGTCGAATTAATTGTATCGCTTGGTTGCCCTTTCATTGGACTATGTCAACGATAGGCTTAGCTCATCCTTGGGGTTTGTAAAAACAAGTCTATCAAATACCCTATCGAAAACCCCTTTAATGCTAAGCGGTTCCGGTCCCTGGTCTGACCTTGTTAAAATAAAGGAAAAACATAGTCAAATAAAATTCCACAATCCACACTATATATGTAAAAGTAACCTTATTTATTTTTTCTCTGATTGTAACTGTTCAATAAGTCCACTGTCCTATGAATCCATCGGTTTGGGCGTAAATCATGTTTAAAAAGGGCTAGTTTTGTTTAACCTTTATTTCTTTTTAATCTCTCATTTAAGTATGAAAATGTTGCAACCTATGTCTTAAGAGGTGTTTCATTTAGATCTCTCACGTTTTCTGTATCCAAATACCTCTTAGTGATGTAGGTAAGCTTAAAACTTGTTTAACAATATTAACTTAATTGTATTCTTTTAGGCACTGTTTGTCTTTTCTTTAAAGTACTTGTGCAATCGTACATCTAACACATGACGTGTAATGACTGTTTGTTGCCAAAATAAATAACATACATACATATCACGCCTTCATTCCCAGAGTGGGTTAGGCAGAGCTACAGAAATACCAACAACTACAAAGAGTTGTTGGTAATTCTGCAACCACATTTTGCACAAACAGGCTTAGATGTTTACCAGTGTATTAGTGACAGGTTGCAAGCCCATCGCCTAACGGTACTAGAAGCCCTCATTCCCTAAGTCGCTCCCCAGGAAGACAAAATAAATAAATTAATAATAAATATAATTCATGTGTCAGAGAGCTTGTCACCAATTGCAAATTTTTGTCTTTCAAAGGGTATAAAACCTTACTGAAACTACTATCTACTCAAACGTTATACCAATATCGGACATAAATTACTTCAAACCTTAACTCAATGTTATTTAGTTGATTATCGAAATCACTCGATACATGAGATGTTTTCATTTCAAAAGTGGGTGTTTTGGAGCGTATTCGACACTCGCTATTATTTATTTATTTATTTAATCTTTATTGCACAAAAACAAGTACAAATGGCGGACCTAATGCCTAATGGCATTCTCTACCATTCGACCAAATAACCAATCAGAAATTTACATAATTCAGTGGGTGCACAGAAAAAGACAGACAAAACTAGAAACTTAACATAATTATCCTATCCATTGCTTATACCTACTTTTTGCTTTTGTTTGAGTTTACTCTTGAATGCTTATTATTATTATATTTCGTTAGTTAAAACGAACACCTATTTTGACGGAGTCCTTGGTGCTAATTCGCACTATTCTGATTTTTATGTAACTAGGGGCTTTTCTAATTAATAAAAAATTACGGTACTCATAAAATCTTTTATTAAAAAAAATAGCATTTTGTACAACGTATAGTTATACCATCTAATGTCATGATTGTAAACTTAAGGAATACTTTTTCACTCCGAGAAATCCTGGGATTCATTTTTCCTATTTCGATAAGTCTTGGCACAGAATAGTTAATAGTAAGAGAGTACAGAAGGCACACTCCTTTGATCTTTACAAAAGCAGATTTTCTCTTAGCCAAAACGTGAAAATGAATTGGCTCACTCGCCGAGTCGCCGATAGTGAGGGCTACGACTAAAAATAAAATAATATTGTATTGCCCTAATAATATCTTTTAGGTGTCTTTTTATTAGTTTCAGTAGAAACAATGCAACACACAAACAGACGAATGCGGCACGTTCATGCGATATATTTAAGATTTACGTAAGCGTGCGCTTGCGATCTGATACACATCGTGGCAGCCACTGAATAGTACCCGTCAGATGGGTAAGCGGCATGTACTTGTAGCGATGAACGTAAATCGCGGAGTGAACCGCGCCTGGTCTTGCCAAAACAAGGGTTTGGAAACGTTTTTTTTAAGTGATTTGGGCACATTTTATTTTATTTAATCGTATGGAATGAGTTACAAAATAGGCATTACAATACAGTGATTTAAAAAAGGTTTTGGGCCCAATGATCCAACTTATACCAAAAATGCTGCATGTGGTGGAAAATTAGATGATTACCATTTGAAAACCTTCCGGGTCATGGCTGCTCGTATGACTGAATGTCCAAATGGCTCGAATGTGTAGGTGTCAAAATGTACAAAGTTTATTGGTTATGATGTTGCGGTGGCAAAATGACAAAAGTTCACATTGTATTTATGTTATATTATGCTTGTGTCAGAATGTTAACATTTAACAATGCATTTACGTCAAATTATGTCAGAGATAAAATATATAAATGTTACAACATTTTAATGCCTAATCATGTAATTGTCTAAATAACTGAGTCTTATAATGGCAAAAATCTATGTACCAACCTATGAATAATTGGGACATACTTATAACTTATCTACACTAATATTATAAAGAGGAAAGATTTGTACCTATTTTTGTATGTTTGTATGTTTGTAATGAATAGGCTCAAAAAGTACTGGGCCGATTTAAAAAATTATTTCACCAATAGAATGCTACATTCTTCCAATTTGACATAGGCTACATTTCATTTTGAAAAAAATTAGGGTTCCTTGGTAAAATTTGAACAATGTAACCGAAGGTGTAGAAAAATGAGCGGGCGAAGCCGCTGGCGGGTCGCTAGTAAATAATAAAGACCCCCATTATTTTCGACCGGTACTTCCCCATGGTCAAACTAGATTTGTCAAACTGACTTCAGACGGAGCCCCGGCTTGGCCGGCTTTTTAATGAGTATTTACGGATAAATAACTCCTTGATAACAAACAATACATCATAAGTATTAGTCATTATGACACTGATACAAACTGTACATTTTGACTCTCATTCGGCATATCAAAGATGTCATTCTGATTTTATACATTCTGACAACACTTATACTTTGTAACAAATAGTATATTAGATACTGGTTCGTTCTGACAAATAATCTTTATGACTATTAATGTATATAACAATCGTTCTTTTAATCAATCGTTTTATATGTCTGTTGTACATTTTGACACTCGTATTATTTAGCACATAGGCAATCGAACTATTTGGACATTCAGTCATACGAGCAGCCATGACCCGGAAGGTTTGAAAATATCGTACCTACCTAGTAACTTTTTTCCTAGATATGAGGTAAGGTTCTTAAAAACTGGCTACCCCTAGTTACTGGCGTAGTATCAATATGTATACAGAGAAGTATCTGATATTAAAACAAGTAAATAATTATTTACTATTATGATGACTTCTTAAGTACCTTTACAGATGAAGTAAAAAAACAATCGACATTGTATTTCATTTATCTTACTAGATTTAAGCTTCAGTAGGGACCCCTATTGATAAGCTAACTAAAAAAAGCAAGATAGTAACAAACTGCTTGGCCAAATTACGAACTCGTTTGATTATTCAGTACATCTGTACTAAGGTTGGTTCGTACTTAAGGTGACTTCGTACAAAGTCATTAGTCTGCAACTCTGTAACCTCAGGGTCCAGTTATTGAGAATTTACCTTCCTTACCCTCAACTACAATTGAATAAACGATGGTAACGCACCCAATTTACAACGAGACGGTTTAATAACTTCATTATTTTCCATGCAATTATTGTCTTGTATTGATCCTTTGTAGTACCTTTCAACTGATTCATTATTTTTCTCTAAATGTAAGTGCCTAAGGATTTGTACTTTACTTTTTTTCTTTTGAGTACTTTTTATAATAGTTTTTACTTTACTTTTATCAAATGTATATTTCATTGATATCTGAGGAGACTGCTTTCTCAGGCTATGTCGTAGTTTTGCATAAAGTGCTAGACTTTTACTTATGTGTTTGTTCAAGCACTTTTCACCCTTATCGCAGTACCCTCTCACAAAGTCACTGCAAATTTTAGCTTTTTCATTCAGTTTGACATGCAAGTAAGGACACCCGTCTTTTGTACACATGCCATTAAGGTAAAAGTAACAAGTCGGCATTTTTTTATGAGAAAGCTCGTGAGAAAGAAGACATTTACTATCATGGCACGCACCAGTGAGAAACTTCCTGCAGATAGACACATGTTTTTTGTCATGAAGAAATATACATTTTCCCTGTATATTTCTTAAGCACTTACCATATTTACGGAACTGAGGGCAAGGAATATTGTTTTTTTTATACACCCCATCACCTTTTATCCTATTTCTATTGTAAATTAGTTTTTTAGAACTAATGGAAGTCCGTCTTTTCAATTGAGGTATATTAACAGCAGTTAATGGGGTAGCAAGTGTATATTTGATTCCCTGAGTAATCAGGGAGCTAGGATTAATGTTTTTCCCACTATTTTTAGTTTGTGCAATAGATTTATGGCTATCCGTAACGATGAGTATTGATTTTCCAGGGAGTTTTACTGATTCAAGATTCTTTTTCATATCTGTAATTTTAATTGATTTATACTTGCTTATTTTTACTGTATGTGTCTGAGTGTTGGTAATTTTAGACTGTAGCGGTTCACTTTCCTTCTGTCTTACCAATGAGTAGCGAGAGTTAGCTTGAAAAGGATGAGTAGCAGCTGGGTTGGCTAGAACTAATTTGGTGTACCCATCGCCTTCGTGTGTTTTCACGGTCGAAACATGTGCAGTTAACAACTTATTGCTGTCCTTAAGTGGACTAGGATAAAAGTGTGCGTTCAAATATGGGGTCTGATTTCTTATTATATTTGGTCTAACAAAATTGGGATTGATGAATATTTTTGATCCAGCCCCAGCATTACTTTGTTGATTATGACAGAAGTTGGGATTAACATGCATTTGTTTTATTGGGCCACTACTATTATTTTTTTTATTAAAATTAGGATTTATAAAAACTTTATTTCGTCCTTGTTCCATAATGCCTACGTTACTGTGCTCACTTTAATCGAAATTGAAAAAGTTTATTGCCTACTTTACAATTAATCTTGTTTATTGGTGTAGTTGTTAGTGACTTATCTATCTCTTGATGAAGAGTGTTGTTTAATTTTTCCAAGGCACCAGCAAACTCTGCCTTTTTGTTCCCATTAGCCCATAAAATGCTCATATGGAGTGATGGTACCTGCAATTAAAATTAATCTTATATTACTAAATCCATTAGAAAGTTTGTTTGCTTGTTAACCGACAAACAACCAACGAAAGAATTAGACTTAACGGCGCACACAAATAAATACAGTCTACTGACAATTTATATTGGTTCATAAATAACCAAAATGCACCAATTTAAATGATCATTAAAAGAAGGAGGTTAACGTTAGACAAGAGAATATCCAACCAATCACAGGACTTAGAGAGCCCCGGAGCTTTGGAAGGCGTACGTGAACCCGAAGCCAAACGCAGAGGCTCTTTAGACAACTTTAATCTAGTACTGATGGGGCACTAACTGGTGATTGTCCCTAGGTTTAACTCTACAGAAGTATGCTCCCTTGGACAACCACCGGTATTTAAGGATGGGAACATTAACGATAGACTATATGAATGAAATAATAAGGATTGGTGAACCTAGTTCTACTGATGAAACTATGGCGCCTGCCTGGCCAATGCTAATTACTTTGGTTGAAATGGAAGACGGCGACTCGCCATCTCAATGGAATGGACCTACCAAAATAGCTGCATTGTAGCAGCTGAGTCAACAATTCCAGAGAAGCTAAAGGTGCATCAAATTAGGAAAAACCAGCCAAACCAATCACTGGTAATACAGTCAAACAAGAAAAAAATGGGCAGGTACGGTGATTTCACACAATTCACACAATTAACACGTAAATAAAAGCTATGTTAGCAAAACATTAACATATATGAATTCAAAATATTTACATCATAAAAAGTAGGCAACTTAAAGTCTTCAAGAATCTCGTCTATTTTCTTCACAATTTTCAACAAATGTCTGTTGCTAAGGTGATCAACAACCAAAGATATAAATGTCCTATTATTTTCTTCATTGCAATATAATTTAACACTTTCAAATCCCAATTCAAAGCTGTAAATACAAAAAATATTTGTTAATGTTGATGTCATTTTATGAAACCAACTCCGCAAAAAACCTAAGAGGATGATGATTTTTATTATTGATAGAGATTTAATTAAGGTATAATTTTTTATATTAACACATTGACAGCCACCTAACCATATGAAAAAAAAAACAGTCTAACCGGGATCCAGATCCTGTAGGTCACAGGTCAATATCCTTAGCAACGAAAAAACCTAGTTTTGGGATCAGTATACTTTGTGACTCCTATGGGACCCGCACCGAATATTAGCATATGCGCATTAGGGTCTCCCCACATCTAACAATGCAGAATCCGCTCGAATCGGTGCGACTTGAATTCGATGACGTCTTTTTTATGTACCGAAAAACACAATAAATGCAAGCTTTACAGGATAGCACTCTCATACGAGGTGCGTTGCCTGTTTTGTGGAAATCAGAACATACATGGGATTCAAAAACAGTGCAGCAAAATCAGCAAATAACAAGTAAGTTAGCAAATATTACCTTTCTATTTCATCAACAACAGTATGTAGTGCCTTTGTAAACGGGGTTATCAAATGATACATCAGAGTCACAGTTCTAGATAAACTAATGTGGAAATCATCACACATATGCAAGTCATCTGTAGCATAAAGAGCTAAAAATTTAGATAGTAAGTTTGATATATTCTCTTCCTCAGGGTCTGAAAGTAAATAAAGAAATTAATTATAACAGAAAGTTTTTATTTTTCAAGTTTACAAGGTTTTGTACAAATCAAAACTAAATGGGTTTTCTTTAAAATATTTCGTGTTTTTATTACACAGATAAACAGAGAATTCTATGACCCCGTAGATATATATTTATTAAACAATTAAAATGTCTTCTTTCACTGGTAACTTATTGAACCATGTTGTCCCCAGTTTTGTATGAAAATAGTGGTTTGCAGTGTAAGTTACCAGTATTTTTGGCACAAATGTTATTCTGATTTCAATAGCTTATTTTCACTTGAACTGACAATTAATCTATTGATTAAAAAAAATAGTTTATACCAGAGCTTTCATTAAACATTGTTGTATAATTGAAACATACTTAAATGTACACCTCATTGTGGCAAAATATTTAACTCTAAATTAACCACTCTTATTGGTCTGATTCGACCCAATACTGTAGCGAACATATTAATGTTTTTGTACTAATAATTATTAATGAATTGGGTCTATATTTATTTTTGGTCATAATTATTTGTATGGTCCATATCAATCTTATAACATCCAAGTTTTAGGCATAGACGGCTTTTTTTTTGAGGGACCTATGTAGTTAGCCTCTGATGGCTATGAATACTTCGTCGGAGAGAGGGCGGACTCCTGATGGGAACCCACGCGGGCTTAGACGGCTATTGAATAAAGCAACTAGAGACCAAATTTTGCACACTATTTCCCTGATTTATTTGATTGTGGATGGTTTTTTATGACAAAATTTTAGGCGGAAAGGGAGCATTTTGTTTACTTAATAAGACAAGTCAGGACGCTATGGAGTATAGTCATAATGATTTTTAGGTCTTTTTTTCTATTCTATTCTCATCTGCGATCGGCTGTATAAGCCATAATTCGATTTGGTGACTGTAACAAAAAGGTAAAGACACCAGTACTCCACAAAGAACCAATGTTCGACACTGATTCTTACTCAAAGAAGATAAGAGTTATTCATTTGTTTTGCAACAATCAATTTATAACCCTATGATCTTAGAATTAAAAGCTTCTGTCGATTATTGGTGCATGTCAGCTAAAAGTGTCGAACATTGGTGTTGTTACCTTATGTGGGTGCTGTTCCAGTGAACATCATCCCATTTTAATTATAATTTGACAATCATTGTCTTTGATCTAGGTCCAGAATTTGCCATCTCTCCAGGCGTCGCGTATTATTATCGGTATTTTGAATACTCCTTGGTAGTATGTTAGCATGATTATCAAGTCTACTTTTATACATAAATAATGTGTGCAGGATTTGTTGACTTCCTCCTTTACAGTCGGCATTTCCAGGTGTTCATGGATTTCTGATTTCCTAGTAAACCATGGGGCATGGGGAACTGCAAATTGTCCACATGGCTATGTTCTAAACCCCATAGTTCTATACCATAAGCCCAGATTGGTTTGATGATGGCTTAATAGACCAGTAATTTGTTATTTAAAGACAGTGGCGATTGATGACCTATTAACCAGTACATGCCCTTGAATTGTAAGTTAGGTTAGGTTAGGTTGTGCTTTGCCCAGGTCAGTCTCCTGTCCAAGTGTAGTCCCAGGTATTTTAACGAGTTAGCGGTTGGTAGTAGTTCCCTATTGATGGATACAGGAGCACAGTCACCTTTACGAAGAGTGAAGGTAATTTGTACAGACTTGGTTGAGCTAGATTTTACTTGTCACTTTTTCAACGACTGATCTATTTTGTTTAACTGAACTTGCAGTTTATGGGATGCTATGACGGGGTCTTTATCACTTGCAAGACATGCGGTATCATCGGCATAGGTTGCCGTCTCTACATCGTCGGTACAGGGCAGATCCGCAGTATAGATCGTGTAGAGGACCGGGCCCAGTACTGATCCTTGTGGAACAGAGGCATCGATGGTTACCAGTTCAGACAGTTTGTCTTGGAATTTGACTTGAAATTTTTGTTGGTGCAAGTATGACCTTAGTAGCATGTAATAAGAATTAGTTATCAGAGTTTTTAACTTGAAGAGTAGTCCCTTATGCCATACTTTATCTAATACTTGCTGCATGTCTAGGAATACAGCTGAGCAATACTCCTTATTTTCCAATGACAATTATCTTTATTTTGTTTAATCCATTGTTTTTCAGTTCTGTTTATTTACATATGTAACCCTAACCTAATCTAGCCTTATTGACACAAGTTTTTATTAAGGTATTCCTTAATAAAAACTTTTAGTTTTACATAATATGATTTTTACAAAGGTCAGTATGTAAGGCTTATTTAGAAATAACAACTAGAGTGGTAGCTCTTTCATATGTACAAAAAATATTGCCTTACCTGTTTTTTACATAAGTGTTAAAGATAGTGTCCATTGTCTCTTAAAACATAAATTTTAATAAGCCAAACAAAATGATGAAGAAGAGAATTTAAGAACAAATTGTTTCACATTTTAGTAAATAAGGCTTATTATTCTTTATGTTTATGCAAATAAAGATTTTGATTTGATTTGATTTGATTTGATAAAATAATGGTAAAAAAACCAGACCATAATCATAAAAGGGCATTTGCCCTTCTTATCTGGGCTATGGCCATTCATCAAATCGGTTTAGCAGTTAATCCGTGAAAGCGTAACAGACAGCGAGAGAGATTTTCACATGTATTATATTAAGTATGGATAAGAGCTCCCAATCTATACAAGCTAAGCAATTTGAGTTGTTATACATACACTTGATAAAAACGTATGATGCCCAATTTCCTCTTACATGAGCAAAAGAACGTGTTCGACCTTTGTGTAAGTCTGGGTTATCTATATGATCATCTGCCACAACAACTGCAACGTTTTTCAAATTAGGTGTTGGTAACTTGGCTCTGCAAGTGAAAGGTAATGATTTAAAATTAAATCAAGGGTTTCTACTAATCTTAACATGTTATTTGCGTACTTCTTATATTTCTTTACAGTATCTTCTGGCGATGGGTCACTATCCTCTGAACTTGATCCGTAGTCACAAATGTAAGACAGACTAGACATGACATGAGAATATCATTAATTCAATTGAAGCCGTAGAAACAAAAAGTTTTACATTTAAGTAAGTTACTTTACTAACACTAACCAATGGAAATCCTGAGAAATTCAATCCAATCTCCAGATCACAGATTAGAGGGGTATGCTCCAGTTTAACAGAACTACGCCATCATGCGCACAGATTAGAAGGGTATGGTATGTCTTAGAGATGTGTCAACTCGATTTAACAAACCGGTTCAACCCGAGTTGTGCTCAACTCGAGTTGGCTCGGTTTGAAGTTTCTCTAACTCGCTTCGAACGAGCTACTCGGAACGGAACGGAAACCGTGAGCCCGCAACGAAACGGTCGTCCGCCTCACTCGACTTGACGGAAATTAACGAAATTTACCGATTGAACCCGATCAAACGCGGCGCGCCCCGCGCCGCGGCGTCCCGACGATGGGCGAGGGCAAACGGGCGGGCGCGAAGCGGGACTAACGAAGTTTGCCGAATAATCCCGATTTTTTGCGAACAGGTGAATATCGTTTAACTTTTGTTTTGTTTGATTCCTTGCTTAACAAGTAATCGCGCGCGAAGTTGAATTATATTATTGTTTGATGTTTGAGTTAAATTACTTAGTTATTGTTTGTTTGTTGTTGTAATATATATTTTTTTAAGTTTGTACATTAAGTGTGAACCCGCAGCGCAGACTCTTGACTCGTCTTGATGCACGAAGCCACGAAACGAAACGCTCTTCAGCATGCATCGGTTTGTACTATCAACTCGGTTTGAGCAACCCAAACCGCACTCAGCACAGACGTGAAATGAAACGCGTAGACTCGGTTTGCCTCGTCTTCTGATGAACGAAACGCTCGTGAGCATGCGTCGGTTTGTACTATCAACTCGGTTTGAGCAACCCGGGTTGAAACCGGTTTACACCAATTTTCAACTCGGGTAACTCGGTTTCGAATATTTACGGTTTGGGCCATCTCTAGTATGTCTATCAATGTCTATGCGTGATCGTCACAGATTGTAAAGCAGGGTCAGGCGTTGTGTTTTGTCATGGTATTTGGAATTTCCTTCGTTTTGTAGGTGTTTTATTAAAACTATCCAAAAATATGATCCAAATTAGCATACTGTAATCAGTTTATACTAATTTGACACATAAACATTGTTTCGAAGTGCTTACGAGATGTACTAAATTCCCAAAAAATCGTTATAATGTATCAAAAAATCAAAATCAAAAAATCAAAAATATATTTATTGCATGACTGTAGGTAACAAGTATAATATTTTATACAGGTGACAAGTACATTGGTGTGTGCATCACTACAATCTACCATAATTATGGTGTACAATAATTGACATAAGTCAATAAAAATCGGTAGCTAGAAAGCTTACTTTGTAACAAGCTTATAATAAATTGAGTAACATTGAGTTGTTTTACAAGAAAATAATCTAATCTGAAATAAAAAACATATTTTCTGTTGTGTTACTTACTTACTAAATTAAAGCATACACTTTTTATCGTTTATGATTACATATTTTTTACGAATATAATAAAATAATACATAACTTTCTCAATTTGAAACTTTTTGAAATTTCTACATTGAAATATCTACTTACCTAATACTTACTAATATCACTAAAAGTTATTAATAATGCTAGTCTAACTATTTAAAGGCTTCCGCTGTTATCAAAAAAGTCATTTAAATTATAAAATTGTTTTTTTAAAAGCCATTTACATATACAATTCTTAAATTTAAACAAATCGTACGATATAAACTACTTATCTGGTACGTTATTAAAAATTTGGATGGACATGTAGTACATGCTTTTCGAATAAATGGTGGTGCGGTGACTAGAATTATATATTAATTTATGTTTGCTGCGAAGGTTGATATTATGAGTAGCTATTTCGAATAGTGATGGGTGTTTTTTAACGAACATTACAACTTCTTTGATATAGAGACATGGAAGAGTAAGAATTCGATAATGTTTAAAAAGTGGCTTACAAGAGTCCCTTTGGGATATACCACCGAGAGCTCTTACACAGCGCTTCTGCATCCTAAACGCTTTCATAAAATCAGTAGAATTTCCCCAAAACACAAGACCGTAGCTTAATTTAGATTGAACAAATCCATAATAAGCCATCAATCCAGCACTTTCTGAGGTGTTTTTTATAATCCGTCTTAGCGGAAATACGTATCTTGATAATTTGTTACAAAGATCTTCAATATGTTGTTTCCAGTTACAGTTACTGTCTAGAATAAGACCTAAAAAATTTGTATGTTTAACTTCTTCTACGTTGTTCTGATTATGATTTATACTTAATGGTAAGGGAGGTCTATGGGGAGTGTGAAATTGTATTATATTTGTTTTTGATAGATTGATATTTAAATCATTAAGTTCCAGCCATTTTATAATATTAGTAAGTGTATTATTAATGTTGTTTTCATATTGTTCGAGGTGGTTACATTTTATTACAGAAGTACTGTCATCAGCAAATAAAACCATTTGGTCCTCGATATGATGAGGTAGATCATTAATATAAAAGAGAAAAAGTAGTGGTCCTAATATACTACCTTGTGGAACACCTCTATTGTTTGTTCTAAATTCGGATCTGTATGATTTTATTTCCTTATTAAGTATGCAAAAGCTATTTAGTTCTGTACATTGCTCTCGATTTACTAGATACGATTTTAACCATTCGATTGCTATTCCTCTTACACCGTATAGTTCAAGTTTGTTAATGAGTATGTTATGATTAACACAGTCAAATGCTTTTGACATATCGGTTAGGACTGCTGACACGTAAACTCTATTATCTAAGCAACTGTATATAGTCTTGAGAAGTTGATAAATTGCTAAATTTGTATGATATTTACAATGTAAACATATCACCATTAATATAGAGCTCAAATTATTAATAACAAAATTAAATTATGTATTCAACGTATACTTTTATTAACAATAAAAAACAAACTTATTCCGATTCCATAAAACCAGTAGAGACCGATTTGAATTATTTTTATTGCGTTTGTGAGACTACACTTACCAGTTGGTTTCATTGTCAACACGTAAGGATCTGATTAGTGGGATCCTAGAGAAATCGAAAGAACTCTACAAATATTATAGGCATACCTACACATTTTGATTTTGGTATTTTCTTTCAGTAAGAAGTCCAGCATCTGCATTCAAAAAGTATAATTTGGTGAAGTGGAACTGATGATAGATGGCCATCGGAATTTCCCAATGATACGTATTTCTAGGGTGGCGATAAGGTATCTCGACTGCCCGAGATTTAAGCGACTAATACGAAGGACATTTAATACACTGTGACTATGACTTTCGCGTGGCGCTGCTTGTGATGCCCTTGAAATATAATAAAGTTTTTTATTCATTAAGAAATGGAACTCGGCATATTACGAATGATTTTACGTCCTTTTGTTTATTCAAACAACCATTTACACTACAGTAGGTACATGTAACCGTTTTTCGGAGTGCGTTTCATCGTGGAGTGTACTATCAATCAACATCGCATAAAAAGTTTAAGGTTATTCACAAAAACAATTTCAGTACTCATTTAATTACTGCATGCTCCGAGATCGATCTTTCAAGACGGCGGCAGTCAGATCGTAGCGCACGCGTGCTCGCTCGCTCGCTCGATGCTGGGAACCGATTTTTGACTTTCGAGCGTTCGAAAGTTTCAATCGAAAGTAACCAAAAACAATAAAATGGTATTTTTGACTTCCGAGCGATAGAAAATATGAACACGAGTGGTCCGTGGCATTCGTTTTGAATTCTATCAATAGAAAGTATCATTTGACATCTGTCAAACCTGTTAATACTAAAACAATTCATATTGTTATACTTAATACTTATAGCAAAATGGAGGAGTATTTAATTTTAGTAAATAATAATAAAGAGGAAGAAGATGAATTTGTGCCTGCGCAACCGCCGCGTTTTCGGCTAGCGGAATTAGGAAACGAGCCATAAAAGCGAAAATAAATTTAAGAAGAATTACAGATTAAGTAAAAGCCTATGAAGATATTTAATTCATAAGTTAAGGCCGTTTGTCTCGGAGGCTCAACGACCATGTGATTTAAGTATTAACGCAAAGGTAAATTAGTTTTGTGTGATTATTATCGATACAACATAAAGTGTTTGCAATAATGTTACAAAACAATTGCATGTTCTAACCAGTTACTATTATCTAGAAAGAAAGAAAGAAACCTAGCAATGACATAGACATCCACAGACGAGGAAGCGTTTCATTTAACCTAAATTTATAACCAGTCAAGAATTTGTAAAATAGCGTAATAAATCTCACTCGCACTTAAATAATAATTAACTTGTTATAATTTCAACTTTTGATAGTTTCACACATTTATTCGCATTCAAAATATGAATTACAAAAAACCGGTAAAACATCGACTTACTGCGTATAATGAAACGCGTTCCAACTTAACAGTACTATTTAGTCAATCCCTCAGTTTCGAGTGAGAATCTCAAAAATATGGAATTTGGTACCATTCGGTTTTTTGTAATTCATATTTTGAATGCGAATAAATGTGTGAAACTATCAAAAGTTGAAATTATAACAAGTTAATTATTATTTAAGTGCGAGTGAGATTTATTACGCTATTTTACAAATTCTTGACTGGTTATAAATTTAGGTTAAATGAAACGCTTCCTCGTCTGTGGATGTCTATGTCATTGCTAGGTTTCTTTCTTTCTTTCTAGATTTAATAGTAACTGGTTAGAACATACAATTGTTTTGTAACATAATTGCAAAAACTTTATGTTGTATCCATAATAATCACACAAAACTAATTAACTTACCTTTGCGTTAATACTTAAATCACATGGTCGTTGAGCATCCGTGACAAACGGCCTTAACTTATGAATTAAATATCTGCATAGGCTTTTACTTAATCTGTAATTCTTCTTAAATTTATTTTCGCTTTCGAGAAATGGCTCGTTTCCTAATTCCGCTAGCCGAAAACGCGGCGGTTGCGCAGGCACAAATTCATCTTCTTCCTCTTCATTATTATTTACTAAAATTAAATACACCTCCAGACTTGCCATACCTATTGTAATATTTTATTTTATGTCGCTAATTTTGCTATAAGTATTATAACAATATGAATTGTTTTAGTATTAACAGGTTTGACAGATGTCAAATGATACTTTCTATTGATAGAATTCAAAACGAATGCCACGGACCACTCGTGTTCATATTTTCTATCGCTCGCAAGTCAAAAATACCATTTTATTGTTTTTGGTTACTTTCGATTGAAACTTTCGAACGCTCGAAAGTCAAAAATCGGTTCCCTGGCCCCGGACTGATATCCATTCTTAGAATGGACGAGCGGGAAGGTTAATAAGGAGGTGCGACACACCCAGTGCAATCCCTCTGATATGAGTAATTCTTCGATCAACAATACACAACTAGATAACGGGTCAGAGGACAAAACACGGCACACCGAATACATTCTCACTTCAAATTGGGAGCTTATTTGAATTTAGTTCGTTGTCAACTACGCCAACAGTGACACGTGTCGCAATGCCTCTGTGTGTTTTCAGACACTGTAAAAATAATCACCGTAACAAAAAATACAGACGGAATATCATACTTTTGATAAGGAAATGTCGATTTGTAATATTCATGAATAAATAACTAAGTATTTCTGATAAAATAATTTATTTTAGTTTCCGACCAACAATTGTCAATAATTTTGGTTGTTGCAGAACAGTGCATCTATGGAGTAGTAATAATACTTTATATTTTTTGCAGTCGTAAACTTACTTACTTACTTACTAGACCAGGAAAAAGTTCCGTAGTATGTTATTGTTATGTTCGATCCATTTCGACAAACTAAATGTCGTAGGAAATTCGAAAAAGACGTCGATTGCGTGTTTTAGCTGTCCCTAAATTGCAGGTTATTTACCTTGCCAATAATAAAATATGCTATTTATCATTATTTTTATGACGTGGAACTGCAGCTAAGTATGTCACTAATATCATAAATTATTAAAAACAGATTCTACCACTAGGAGTAGGAGTCCTGTGGCCACCCTGAGTGTCCATCATCAGACCAGCTCGATGATACCACATTATTATATTGTCATCAGAAATAAGGGCGTATGCAAATTTTCAGCTTCATTGGAAACCGGGATGTGGGTCAAAGGACGATGGGTAAAAATGTCCCCACCCACCAACAGTGATGAAACATGTGCCAGTTTATAGATCTTGGCAATATGATGTATTTTTTCTATGGCGACGATCACCATATGTATGGGGTTTTCTTGAAAAATTATAATCTTATCGTATGGAACTATGAAATTTGTTTGAAAATGAACACGTATGTAGATGATTTGCCTTGCCTGGCCCTTTGTTTTCATTAAAAAAATCCCATTGATTTTGCTACGAAGATAAGTATTTTGTCTTTTATTGGGTCCTAATGAACATATAGACCTGCAGCCCGTTACTGTTGGAGGGGGGGACGGGGTCCATACAAAATTGCCCATCACCCTTTAACTTGCACGATTTGACCCTTACATACTCGTACTCGTACATGCATACATACACACAAAACAAGTTAAATAAAAGCTTGTAAAATAACGTTGAGTTGTTTCTTATTAAACTCATACCCACCTAAGACGTCAAAACAGAAATAATATTAAGTTTAAATCTACTCGATTTGTACTCTCTTCGCGATGACATTGGACTTCGCTAGTAGAAGCTTCATACATAAGGTAAAAAACCAATGATAAAGAAAGAGAATCGATCTGACATACCTACAGAAAAAACGTACCTACCTAAACTACCATAGCAAACATAAAATGGCGGACTGTTAATGTTTAAGTGCTGCCCCGATTCGATAGTAATAATAAAATTATCGATAAACAAACCATATGGGTGGGAGGTTCTCAACTCGTCTGTTCTGTACGTTCAGTACTTCGCATGTCCTGTATAAAGATGCAGTAGCAGTGGGATACCTGAAGGGCTTGCAAAACGTCGTCTTGAGCACAACCAGCACGGTGGGCCCTTTTCACCGTAAAGGAAAGGAAAGGTCGGAAATGGTCCCATAGAAAAGTTAGAGTGATCTGATGATGGAATCCATGAGTTAACGACGGAACTTATCAAAAATTGCGGACATATTTTGCTGTTTTCAGCATTTGCATACTAAAAGCTTTAGGCTAGGTTCACATGAACGCGTGGTTGACGCGGCGCGCGGTACAGAATTCTAACAAAGTAGTACTATCGTATACCTACATGACCGCGCGTGCCGCCATGCATCGCAGGCAAGATCTTGACACGAGCCACCTGTCATATCAACGCTTCGACCGTGCGTAGAAGCGCGTTCGTGTCAACCTAGCTTCTTTATTTCGTAAAATGGAACCGATGATGAATATAGGTAAATATGAGAGGTAAATATAGTTCGAGTGAGTTAATATAATTAAAAGTACAAAGCAACAAAACTATAATTTCTTTCTTAGATATTCCTTTCATAAAAAAGACTCATTAAGTTCTCTTAATGATAAACTACAAGAATCATAAAAAGCAACAAAAATATTAACAATAATTATTTACTTTTGTTTTTATTCAAAACAGTGCTACAGCGTGAGAGTGCCAATAATCTTAAATAATCGTGTATTACCAGTCTTTAACTCCTTCATTATTTTACAAATATGACTTGTTATATTATCAGACCGTAACAAATATCCGCTCTTACCGGGATTTGAACCCAGGACCGTTGGTTTCATGGGCAGGGTCACTATCAACTAGGTTTACGTGTCGTCAAGTAAACAAATTAAAATATTTGCTGCTGTCTTAGATGATTTTTAGTAGGTATAAAACTTTAGTCATTACTTATTTCGGAATAATATGATTTTATGTAAATAATTTCGGAATGAAACTTTCTCAGTACACTTTTTCCCAAAATCCTTAAAAATAGTAATCCATGATGAAAGATGGTTCTTTGCTTTCTTTGGCATATTCCATATACGTTCTTAATGATACAATTACAAAAAAACATGTTATTTTAACATTAATTGTCATAATGAGAAATTTCCAAGTTATTTTCGATATTTTAAGAACAACCCTAGCTGTCAAATTCTCCGGTTTGTTTACTTTCAAAATATTCTCTCTTCTTGAACTAATCTTGATCTATGGATTAATAATAATGTACTACATATTTAAGCCCCCCAATAATGACAAAACTGACCAATATTTTAACAAAAACTTAAACTTACCGATGAAATGTTCAATATTTCTGATTTTTGCTGTTTCTTGCACCTCATTCTAACAAACTACACTTAAGAGACATTACGATGAAGTTTCTCTTTCAATCCATGTGTAACTTTTGGCAATATATAATACGGAAAACAAGATATTAATCATTTTTTAAGTGAATTCGGCACGGTTGACACATCGGATACTTGATACTAATGACTAGCTAATTGCACATGGCTGACTTTAGGCACGTTAGGTATTTGAATGAACGTCAAATTATAAATGTTGCCATTATTGCACTGGCTGACATACTGTCATCTCTTTTTACTTAGGGACATAGAACTAAGTTAAAAAGAGATATATAACATTATTTTTGAGTGTTCGATGTCGGAATGCATAGTATTTACATAACTGATTATTTGTATATGTCAAGTGTCACATCCATTCTCTTCCTTTATCTATGAATGTCACCTGACTTTGGTTTCTGTGTGTTGGTAGTAGTTGTTTGATCTGAAAAAGCCGCCTAACAAAACTTCAATACTCATGGGTTTTTCATAACTTTTTATTGCTTAAAGTAGGTAAATAAAGTTTTAACGGGTACCAGGTTGGCGTGCTGATATCAACAAAAGCCATACCATGCATTATATTCAGAAATATCTTGAAAAATTACCGATGCCAAAAGGTAGTTCTAAAACTGTTAAAGGTGGATCCAATATCTTCCTCTACTGCAACTATTACAGTTTTTATTCCCAAAAGGTAAGTTAACATGGTAAACAAGTATATCATTAGCCTCTTGATATTAAATCAGAAGTTCGGTCTTTTTTCCTTGGTGCATATTAATGAAGAATTTGCGTCACTGATATTGAATTTTATTGGGATTCTAGTGGTTTGTTCTTGTTAATATTTCAGGTATTGATGGCATTGTATGAAAAGAATGTTGAATTTGAACCACTAGTGGTGGATATTACCAAAGGCGAACAATATTCTTCATGGTTCCTAGAAATGAATCCCCGTGGTGAAATCCCTGTTCTTAAAGTAAACAATGAGATCATTCCTGATTCCACGAGAATTCTAGATTACTTGGACACATATCTGGAACCTGGTAATTAAAATAGTCCTATTTTTTAAAAACCTAATTATATAGTTCCTTCATTAACAATGTTTATTATTCTAGGACTTACTCCACTTATCAATGTGTCAACGGATAGAAAAGTTTTAAATAACATTAATAAATTCCGTGACCTGATTGAAGCATTGCCAGCAGGTGTCATAACTGTGGGATCATTTTTCCATCCCCATTTGTGTGGCAGGCCAAAACTACCTTTTATTCTGCCTGTCCGTGAAGTTCTTAAAAGTAAGTTTTCAAATGAAAAAGATAGTTTTCAACTGACAACACGTTGGCCTAGTTGGGAGTGACCCTGACTCCGAAGCCAGCGGTCCTGGGCTCAAATCCCGGTAAGGGCAGATATTTGTGTAAAGTGTGCAAATATTTCTTCATGAGTCTTGGATGTTTTCTATCTATTTAAGTATGTATTTCTCTATATAAGTATGTTTATCATTGTCTAGTACCCATATTACAGGCCTAGAGCTTAGTTTGGGACTAGGTCAATTTGTGTGAGAGTGTCTACTGATGATGTTTTATTTAAATACTTTTTGAAATTATAGCTGAAAGAAATATCTTTAGAAAATTTCTCATCAGATGTTTCCTGAGCTGCTATATTAAGTTGACATTGGTTTATATGTCACTAGCTGACCTGACAGGCGTTGTCCTGTCTTAACTATGAAAATTTAACTAATATTGGATAAATTAATAATAAAATAATATTTCAATAACATAACTGTCATTTGTTTGACAGTTGGCACCATTGACAGAGCCAAATAGAAACTTGTCAGGCTTTAAAACAGATGCATTTATTGTTATTTATTAACCTTTTGAATGCCAATGATGCCTAAAGTAGTCATGAGCTGTCATGCCTACAACGCTACTGACACTTATTAGTGGTCACAGGTGCAGTTTAAAAGAGACATTATATCATATAGATTAAGTTAAATCTTGCATAACTTTTAATACATGTTTGGCGTATGGGTGACACATTTGTATTTGATGTAAGGTGTTGAAAAGGTTAACTTCTTTAAGAACCTTCTCCTGACAATAACAAGCACAACAAAAAAAAGAATAAAAAAAATGGTCCAGCTGTTCACACGTGATGCCGACCAAGGGAAATAGGGATTCATTTTTATATATAGATAATTGAATTGAGACCTAATGATTTTAGATGGTGAATTAGGTAGCTCTAAAAACCTAAGAAAATTAGCTCAAGATAACCCTAAAGCTCGAGAAATGCTGCTTTATAAAGCTGGCATTCAGGATAGAAAACATGAAATACTTACAAATGAAGAAGAATACTTGAAAATCTTGAATGTAGTTGATCAAGTCTTAACACATGTTGAAGAGCAGTTAAAAGAACAAAGTGAAGGTATAACACTTGAAATACAAAGGTGGGTAATGTTTGTATTGTGGAGATCAATGTTTTTTTTTTTTTAGATGGTTGGTTATGCTGTGAAATCTTTAGCATTGCTGACGTTAACTTGGCAGTTCTTTTACACCGCCTATGGGAACTCGGCCTTGAAGGCAGGTACTGGACAGGAGGAAAACGCCCATTAACAGAGACCTACTACAATCGTGTCCAACAAAGAGAATCCTTCAAAAAGGTTGTGCCAAACCTACCCTTGCACTTAAAGATGATTGTAACTTCTCAACCTCCGGCTTATATTGGTGCAGCTGGTGCAGCTTCCGTTGGTGTTGTTGTTGCTATCTTGTATGTCTTCAAAAAACTTATTCATTAATGACAGTTATTTATTTCACTGTGTTATTAGATATTTACATTGAAACAGTATTAGTAGTTGTAAAAGAACTTTATTTATCTCATAATAATTTATTTTCAATCAATAAATAAAACCTAAACTAAAAATTGTTTTTAGATGTAAATAGAAATAGTACAGATTCTTGGATATTTCCATAACAAATATTATACTTATCTTACCCATTTTACCCACACTAGCTACACCATGATGTGTTGACCACTTCCTATTAAGTAATTAGTACATTTCATCCACTAACCAAGCTAACAACCATTTGATTGATCCATCATCCTGTTTATTTTTTATCATCAGAAGTCGCCTCTGTAGTATCTTGAAGTTTAGTAATAGGCATTCCCATGAAATGTTTACCGTTCGTAGAACTTTTCTTTCTTAATGTTGGAGTAGATGTATTTTTCTCTTTATTATACTTAAAAACTCCATTTCCTGGTAAGTTGGGAAGGACATAGGGTATAGTGTACCAAACCCTGTAGGTGACGTACCATGTCAGGATCGCTATGACACCACTTAAAAACTTCTCCACCATTATGTGATAATACAGGATTGTTGATACAAGCATCACATCCCATAGAATTTGAAGCAGGGCAATTGCTATCAAGTATGATCTGACATATGGTGTACATTTCTCATAAGATTTTTGTAAAACTTCTAATTCTTGTCTGGTTATCTTTCTTAATGGATTCATACTTATAGTCTTGTCATCTATACTTCGTGCATACTTTTCTTCTCTGATGTAGTCTTTTATTCTTTCCCATCCATTGATGGCTCTAGCCTCTTCTATCATTACTAAACTAGAGTAGATAAGAATAAAGCAGTGCCCAGATATATCGAATCCATTCCAAAATCCTCCATTTTTCAAGCAAACTACTTTGTTATCTACATTCTTCATATTACAACGTCCATACTTTGTTTCAATAATATTGAACATCATCGTCCATGTGTACCAAAAGAATGTGGCAATTACTATTCTCGTTAAATGCGCTGTGACTATAACTCTTCTATTTCCACAACAAGTGGTGTAAGATGTCAATAAAATATACGGGACTGTCGTAAATAATGTCCAGAACCATCCGATTTTTACGAAGTATTGGTTAAATATGTTATCACTTCTTGAGAAATAAGATTTCGGAAAAGTAAGACTGTCCGCCATCACAGAAAGCAGGAAGAGAGCTCCGAGATAGACTGCTATTTTTAAATTGGTGTCGAAGAACAGTATCTTTTTGCAAATGTGCACTATCATTAAACTGAGAACTTCCAGGATCGATGAAGCTTCCGGAGTAGGCTTGGTGCCTTTCGTTTCAGGAAACTCATTTTGAATGTTATAATTCATTCGATTATTTTTATAATCACTTCTATTAGTCATGATTTTGTTTTTGAAAACAATTCATTTAGGTTATTACACTGATTTCCCGTACACACACTGACAAGCATGACATAATTGACAGACAGTTCCGTATTTTTTTTTTTGTTGGTTTTTCGTACATGATTGGAGGCTAAAGAAATACCTTATAATGCCTTAAATGATGCCAAATTCTGTTTTTATTGTTAACGGTATTTAAATTAAACACTCTGTTGGTTTTGTAGTCCTGCAGTGGGACCGGATTTTTACCCTAAAAGTTATGATAATTCTAAAGTTGGGAAAATGTTGCTAAAATGACGTGGGACATATTTTTAAGTAGGTATATTTGTAAAATATGGCGAAAAGTTAGTAGGAGCGTTAGGTATAAATTAGGTATTTATATTGTAGTATGTAAACATAAGTCTACTACAATAAAAAAGGTATGGAGCCATACTACAGAAATTTAGAAAATTCTGTGTATAGCTTGTAGTATGTATTTAAAAGAGGTGTGAAATTCATAACCGCGCCGCGCCGGGACGTTAAGGCGCCCGGCGCGCGGGAGTTGGAGCCGACCGAGCGAGCGATAGGTACGTCGTTCCCCGCTGCGCGCGCTCTGCGTTAATCTTTCATTTCGCGCATATTAGGTAGTAGATACATACTCAACAGGCACATACTCTTGTTTCTCGGTTTACCCCAATAGGACATGATAAGTACTACAGTAGTAACGACGGGGTGTTTGTAGTGCTCGTCCAGGGGATTGAGGCCTCTTCTGATTCGGGACCTGTGCTGCATCCGGTGTCATATGGTCTTGTTGTCCAAAAAAGGAAAAGAGAATTTCCAAATATCATTGACGGAAGCGTAAATAAGAAATATATTATGAATAAAATTGTCCAACGTAATAAATTTGGAAGCTATAAATATTTTTTCTAGGCCAAAACGTCAGTATGTGAAAAAACTGAATTTAAAAAAAAAACAAGTAAGCCCAAGCCAAGCCAAGTTTCGTTTCCCTCCTACTGCGTATTCTCTGCCCGGTGTGTATTTCTGTCGCGATTATAGCATAATAAAACCTGCTGCTTGTCCTCAGTATTCCCAACTGCATTGATTGGGGTTAGTGTTGGTCATAAGTCATAATTGTTTATTTCAAGAAATTCACTATGCGTAAAGTATCTAAGAGTCGTACGGACGATGATGGAATTTCGTCTGCCAATGGCTCTGTGGTAAATGATGATCAGTCGGAAACACAACAGTCCAATGATCGCAACGATAAGCGACCGGATTCTGATGCTAATCCAAGCGCAGATGAGTCTGAGGAAGTAGAAAAAGACGTGGTTAAAAAAGGAAAGTCTAAGAATAAAGGTAGAAAAAGAAAATCTGAGAAAGAGGAAAGTAAAAAAGAGGTTGAAGAAGAATATGAGGTATGTATCGCCATTCTTGATCAGACCAAATAAGTCTAGACTAAGAGACTGACTGAATGTTTTCTTGTTGTTTATTCTTTATGAATAACATTTTAATTTTGATCCGAATAGAGTAAACGCGTGGCTTGAGGCGTCAAGCCACCTCTTCTAATTTAAAAGACCACATTATTGAACTGGCTCTCTTGTTTTCATAATGAATGCTTACTGTGCTTTTTAAGGTGGATAAAGTTGTTGACTCCAAAAAGATTAAAGGAAAATTGCATTATTTGATTCGCTGGAAAGGATATTCTGCAGATAGTGACACCTGGGAACCAGAAAACACTCTTTCGTGCCCAGAATTGATTAACAAATATCATGATGAAGTAAGTATTTATTAAATGTTTGGCAAATCCATACTGCATGAGGTGAATATTATGTGGCGTGTCAACTTTATGATGACCCATGATGCTATAATTCAGTATATGTAGGATGATTTCTATGGAGAAGGTTAAGAAACTAATATCTTTGGCCAAGTCTCAACGGTCCTTGAATTTTGAACCCTTCTCTTATTACTTTCAAGTTAGAAATTCTCAGTAGTGGGTTCAGAATTTTGGTGGTTTGGGAGGGGCTTGACCCCACTGAAAGGGTACGTTTTACCTAGGAAAACATTGTTAAAGCACACATAATTAGAGTTGATGGAGCTGCTATGGTTCTCTTATTTATCGCAGAAAATTGTATGGCTGATTATCACTTCCCAACTCACGTTTCGCGTAAATTTATTTTGCCGAACGTTCATTTCCCAACTTATCAAATGTATTTGTTTTATTTGCCAACTTAACAGTTGCCAACTCAACATGTGGTCTGTTTTTTATAATATTATTTTTCAAAATGCCTACTTTCATGTTGTGTAATGTTTTAGTTGGCATAATATTCATTTGGTTGTTTATTGTTTACCAAATTTTTTATTGAGTAGGCACTCCCTGTCTTATTTTAAGCCCCAAAAACGGAAAATATTAGCATAGTTTTTTCAAGGGATGTCAAAAAAAAATAACCTCGAAGGCTAAGGCGGGAGCTCGCTGCGCTTCGCTCCCGCCATAGCCTTCTAACCTAACCTTGGCGAGTCGGTTTTGCCCAGGAAGGTCTTGCTCGCTCGTGCTCGCTCGCTCATGCACACATATAATAATTTCCAACCAAAGAATTTGTTATTTTTTTTCTTACTTATTTCTATCTTGCCAAATGTATGAAAAGGGAAATGTTGCATCAACTAAACGTTATTCGTCCAAGAGTTGTTAAGCCAAGTGAAAGATTTGACAAATGATGAGTCTGCCAAAAGTGTAATGGCGTTATAATAATACGCTTTATAATAATTCTGCGAATTAAAAAGTTGTCATATAAAATTTTGGTAATTGTTAGTTGTCAAAGTGAATTGTCGGCGAAACGTTGGTTGGCAAATGAAATTCGGCCAAAAAAAGTTCTGCGAAAAGGCAGTACACCAGCTGCTCCCGAGTATTCTCTGCTAAACTTTCAAGACATGTTGGCACCTCTGTTGTGACCTTGACCTCTCTACTTATTATATTTTGTTGCTGGGGGGCTTGATCCCCATTGTCCCTGACCTAGATCTGATACTAAAAATTCCAGTAAAAATAACACTAACAGTATCTTATCCCAACTGTTGTGAGTCATTTATATTATATAAGGTCCAACAGCTTGCTATAAAGTACAGAAGTATAGTTGGTGAATTATATTATTTTTATCTGCACAAATTGGGTTATACCATAATTTAATAATTTATGGTGATTTAAAAACCATTTCGAGAATGACGACACATTGGCCTAGTTGGGAGTGACCCTGCCTCCGAAGCCTGCGGTCCCGGGTTCAAATTCCGGTAAGGGCAGATATTTGTGTGATGAGCACGAGTATTTGTTCCTGAGTCTTGGATGTTTTCTATGTATTTAAGTATTTATTTCTCTATCTAAGTATGTTTATCGTTGTCTAGTACCCATAGTACAAGCCTAGAGCTAAGTTTGGGACTAAGTCAATTTGTGTGAGATTGTCCTGTGATATTTAATAAGGGTTGTAGAACCATTCCCTGTTATAAGATTATTTTACAAAATTAGTAATAGTTATTTTTATTTATCATTTGTCATTATTTGACCTCTAATATTGTGACCTCACGATCTTGATTGGTAAGTTGTATCTAATCTGTGGTTGTGATCAACCATAGTACTGCATATAATCTGAGTCCGAAATGGGGTAATATACCTACAAACAATGTATGTCACATATGGTCTCCTTTATTTCTGTTTTATTTTAACGCTTATTAAAATCAATTTTTAACTGTACTATATAAACATGACAATGTAAGATCCTTAAAAAAATTGATTGATCAAAATAGAACTTTGTTTTGGACCCTCTGCCCATAGGGCTAGTCTGTGTGTGTGTGGGTGAAATTGCCAATTGTTGTTATCTGACAAAAACGCATAGTGCTGCCAGGCAAAAAAAAACAATTGATAACGTTTTACGTTTGAATTTGATTGTATTAAAGCATGTTTCAAACAAACCAATTTTGCAGCGACGTCATAACACAATTTTCCTTAAAAATTAAAATAAATTAAATTACTTATTTAAATGCAAAAACCACGAAATTAAGTGCCTTCAATTAGTCTATTTTATCGAGAAAAAAAAACTAGAAGTATTTTTTTTGGGATATCACAATTTGACATAGTGCTTCTAAGATGAATTGGTGCAGCTTATATTTTCATCAACTATACCCAACATCTCGCTCTCACACTTACATACTGGTCAGAAAGTGACAGATATTTTATCAACATCAATAAACATAACCATAATAGGCATGCTGGTGTAAAAAATCGTAAAATTGCCAAATGGCGGCAGCGAATGTATTCAAGTTTACTCTCTTTTTACATTATCATTTTATGAGTAATGTTGTTTTGATTTTAATATACCTGTCAAGTGCAGTATTTGATAGACATCATTTGAAGCTATGTATGTATGTATGTCCTTTTGAGTAAGTTTTATCTTTATTGAGTAAGTAGTGAATATATCATTCTAAATCAGTATTATATGGCTTTAGAGCAAATATTTTTTTTACGGGTTTTTGGGAGCAGATTTGTTGATTATAATTAACAGCTTGTTAAACAGTCAATTGATGTAATAAATTTAATGTTTGTTAAACACAATAGTAAATAAACATCTATCTTCAAGTATTATCTGTTATAGTTGTGTCAAAATATGTGAAACTAGCGACCTGTCCTCGCTTTGCTCCGGGTTTAAGTATTTTACATATAAACCTTCCTCCTGAACCACTCACTCTATCTATTGAAAAAAAACGCATCAAAATCCGTTACGTAGTATTAAGATCTAAGCATACATAGTGACAGACAGACAGCGGAAAGCTACATTGTTTTATACTACAGGGTGACAGGAAATTCGCCGTATTCCTTGAAAGGGGTTATTCTACAGCTCATTTGTAATGATTTAAGTCCAGTTAACCAGGGGTCAAAACTCATTGGTTTTCGAGTTATTCACGTTTTTAGATTTTTTTTTAAAAATACCTGCCTTTTGACCTTAATCTAGTAATTTTGTAAAAACTTCGTCATTTAGAAATAAAAAAAAAACATTTGTCGAATAGCCAATGAACCACTGATTACGAAAAATAAAAAAAAAACCCAAAAAAATGCCAAATTTTGCAAATAAAAGGACTTGAAGTTAGACGTTCAAGTAATTATTTTCCAAATTTTGTAACAATTTAAAGCATATTTAAAAAAAAAGTATGACACTTCGCGTACAAATTACAGGAATAATTTGCTTAATTCATAAGCTTTCTAAAAAGGTACAATTTATGACATTTTAATATTAATTTTATTTAAAATTTTACAATTAACAATAATAGCAGAAATGTTTGCGGTTATAAGCTCCATCGGTTATAAGCTCCATCGTTTCAACCAAAAAACACGGGAAGCGTTGTGGTAAAATGAATTAGAACACAGTTCTCTTTTTTAAATTCAGCTATGGGCTTAGTGTCCTATTTTTAAATAAATTTTCTTTTTAAAAACCTAAGGTGCATTCCCGATCCCGAACTCTAATCTTCTCCTGAAAAGAGGGCGAACAAATGTGACCAAGTCGCAATCGAATAAAGGTGGATGTGACAGATTTATCTGCCTTATTGAATTTGAAAAACCAAGGTTTTACAGGGAGACACGGTTGAATGACACCAAAATGTCTACCCTTGGAAAGGCTAGAACAATTCCATAAATCAGTCCAGTGATCAACCAGATGGGTCCTTGCAGAAGCACGCAAGTCTTGACCATAACATTCCGAATGGGAGGATCAACCAATCTCAATGGCTTGCTTCGTGAAAAAATCAACGCGTTCATTGCCCGTAATCTGCAAATTCTGCAATGCCCGCATGACCAGGGATCCAAGCCAAAATCAAATCAATTCCCAGAGAATGACTGCGATGAAGAACCCCTCAAGACAACTTTTCTAAAAAAGATAAGGCCGTTTCTGCGGCAAAAAAACGTATATTTCGACACTCACAAAGGAAATCAAAATTTATTGGGTATTTCCCAGTTCCCATACGTAGACCTATATAGAATCCTGAAATTTGGCAATAAGGAAGGTCTTATACAGCACAAGTAAAGGAAAAATCCGAAAATAGTTAATTTGTTGCTCAATCACATTCACGCTGAACTCGCTTCGCCACTCCAAGGCGGTTGACTAGCTCGTTCCGAGCCCACTCCGCCAGCAGTCCGCCATGCCCGACAGTGTCCGTAGCGGTTGCAGGCACCGCACTAGCCTTTCTTGTTTTCAATGCGGACTTATTTATCTCTCTTGGCATCCGTCAGCGACGTCGCGACCTTAACCGTCTGCGCATCGGTATTGCGTCTCTCGTCATTTAACTGCTGCTGAACGCCATCACTCCTTGTTCCGCGTACAATTCGTCGTTCGTTGCGTTGATTTCGTCGTGTTTTCCTTTTTTTCGGGCAACTGGATGGCACGTGTCCGCGTTCTCTACACCAGTAACATCTTGGCCCGAATTCAAGACGAGGAACGGTTTTGAAAGTCAGAAATTGGTTTTCATACTATTATAAAGGTCATATCATAAGTATCGATAGTCATAAAAATTGGAAAGCATAACGCTTAGTAATTCTAAAGTTAATTATCCATAATGTTATACATTATAATATTCTAAAGTTATAAATTAGATATCTATAACGTTTAAAGGCATATTTATAATTATTCAGAAACATTTATTGGCATGTAATCTTAAGCCATAATTGTTTTTATTCTTACCATTGAATTGCCTAAAGTTCCAGTGAAGTGAGCGAGAGTCTGGTCAGTGCAAAACAGACTCTGTCAGGTTAGGTTGAGAAGACTAAGCGATACTCCAGCCTTAGTCTTCGATGTTGGGTTTCTTTTAATATACCCACAGAAAAATTACTGTTGAACAACCTTGCAAATGTTAGGTATTAAAATTGTATGTATAACAACTTTAACCCATATAATTGCTACGACCAGTAATATTATTATCTTTAACAATATGATATGTATTTCGATATTAAAACTTATGAATATTTTTTTTATGACTTTTTAAATAATATGACACGAGAAAATCGGAACTTCAAATTTTACTTTCTTATTCAACGTTATGACTCAAAATTATGATGAAAAACGTTATGGACTTTAGAAAACGGAACTTAAATTTATGACAGACAATATAGACCCCCTAGTCGCACAGCAGCTCTGAACAAATCACGAATTCCTTCGATGAAAGCCTATAATAGCATGCTGTCCACAATTTAAGCCGATGTACTTTGGTACGCTTTTCTGATCAATTTTTCCATTTCCAAGGCCCACTGTTGTAATGATTCCTGCTCTTGATCTAGCGGAGTTATTGGCATTTTCTATCCCACTCCTGACACCAAATGTTACGTACGTGGGGGTAGGTAACTGATAGAAATGCACAAATACACCGATAATTAAAAGCAGACTTCAATAACGCACTAATTTAATCGGCACAATTCAGAAACAATTATCGCACATTAAGCTTCGAAAGTAAATCTAAACTCATGAATTACAAAATGTAAATGTGAGATATGTGTGAACATAGGCCACACCACCCCCCACCAGAGTCCATCAGGGACGATAAAAATCTGGAAATTTTATTACGCGTCCTGAACGGGTGACATAATTTCGTTCTGTATAAACGCCGGTTTGAGGCGATCTAAGGATACGGTAGCTTCTTTGTTGTTAAGGAGAATTTTAAAATCCTTATCTCCTCTGACAAGCACTTTGTGCTTGTGCGCGTAGGAAGACATAATCACAGGATTCTAGTTCCTTATAAACAAAAACTTTAGATTTACAATGGCGGGATGCTGGGACGGGCCATAATTTCTCGGCGACGTTTCTGAGCCTTGCGGTAAATTCGGATAAATCCGTTGTGACTCTAGCACGTGGCTCTAAGAACTCGCCGGGAAGTCGCAGTGGCTCTCCGTAAACGAGCTCCGCCGAGGATCCTTGTAAGTCTTCTTTAAATGAAGCGCGTATGCCTAACAGGACCCGTGGCAATGACTCAGTTCATCTGTCATTTGCATGATAGACCATCGCGGCCTTTAGCTGTCGATTAAATCTTTCGACTAAACCATTACAAGCTGGATAATAGGCTGTTGTCCTTTTATGTTCGAATCCGGCCATCCTAGACAGACATTGGGACAGTGAAGATTCGAACTGACGGCCACGATCAGTAGTAATACTTATAGGGCAGCCAAACCGGGCAATCCAGGCAGAAAACAGGGCTTTTGCGACAGTTTCTGCCGTGATGTCCTCTATCGGTACTGCTTATGGCCAACGGGTAAACCGATCCACCGCTGTTAAGCAATAACGATAGCCATTAGAAAGTGGTATCAGATCTATGTGGATCTGTTTGAATCGAGCACGTGGCAGGTGGAATGTGCCGTGCGAGGTGGTTACGTGGCGGTTAACTTTGGCTCGTTGGCGAGGTAGACAAGAACGTGCCCAATCCCTGCAGTCCTTTCTTATGCCTGGCCAAACGAATCGCTCGGAAACTAATTTGGCCGAAGCGTTACAACCAATGGAATGCAGGCTATAAAAGATTTGCTTTTGCAGAAACCTTGGTACATAAGGCCTGGAGACCAGTGTGCTGACATCGCAGTACAAAGGAACTTGGCTTCCAGGAACATAAAGGATTTGTCATTGCAATGATGTGCCTTTGCTCAATAGATCTTGCAGTTCTGGATCAGAGGCTTGATTTTGTGCTATCGTCTCGAGGCTGACGGGTGCTCCCAGTTCTTCAATCCGTGACAAAGCATCCGCAACCACGTTGTCCTTGCCGGATATGTGGCGGATGTCGGTTGTGAACTGGGATATAAAGTCGAAGTTGTTTTTCCTTTCGTAGAAAGCGGTGAGATGACGAGCCTCGAGCATAAGCCTAAAATATTTTATTGCTTCATAGATGGGCAGTAATTCCCGGTCGTACGGTGAGTACTTGATCTGTGAGGTACTAAGTTTTCGGGAGAAAAAAAGCTAACGGCTCCCAGGCACCATTTTTAAGCTGCTGAAGCACGGCACCGAGAGCCTTATCTGACGCGTCCGTGATGACTGCCAGTTTTGCGTGAGATAAACTCTTTGCAGGCCTGGAAAGCCTTTAAAGTATCTCCTGTAATATTAATTGGCTGCGATCCCTTCACGGTTCCCGTCAGTAGGGCATGCAATAGGGCTTGTATCAGGGCTGCTTGTGGAAGAAATCTCATATAAAAATTAAGCATTCCCAAGAAACCTCGTATTTGCCGAACGTTGGTTGGGGGTAGGAAATCCTTTACAGCTTGTACCTTCAAATCTAAGGGCCTGCACCCGCTGTCAGATATTCGATACCCTAAGAAAGTTACCTCTTGAGCCTCTAAAATGCATTTCGATGTATTGACTAATATGCCATACTCCTTTAGCCTACTGAAAATCGTTTCGTTCCTAGAATAAATTAGAAAATCGTCCAAGTAAGAGTACACGAAGTCGAGGCCCCTGGTAAGCTCGTCAACAAATCGTTGAAACGTTTGGCCAGCACTTTGAAGACCAAACGTTATAAACGGGAATCCATATAATCCGAGGGGGTATAGTGATGGCGGTCTTTGGAATATCTTTGGGGCTGACGGGTATCTGATTATAAGCTTTTTCTAAGTCCAATGTACTGAATATCTTACAACCTGCAATATTGTACGTGAAATCGTGAATATGCTTGATCGGGTACCTGTCAGGCACCGTGCGAGCATTCAGTCTATGATAGTCACCGCAGGGACGCCATCCGCTGCCTTTCTTGGGGGCTAAATGAATTCATCAAGACTTATGATATTTGGTCTCGCCAGTGACAACTTTAAAGGTGGACACATTTTTACAATTAGCTAAAGTAGCAATCGCAGCTATAGAAGTTAAATTATCTATAAGGCATTTATTACGACAATCTACTATTATAGGTTATAATAATTTTAAAAATCTACGCCAATAATTGGCTTAGTGACATCGGCCACTACAAATTTGCCAAACAAAACTTCTACGCAGAATAAAATCTAAATCTAAGTTAACATAACCATAAGTAGCAATGTCAGAGCCATTAGCAGCACACAACTTATACCCAGTATGGGAACGACGATCACGTAGCGCCGGCCGTGGATAGACGCAGAGGTCGCTTCCAGTATCGTCCAAAAATTGCGTCTTAGAAGAGCGATCGGTGACGAACAGGCGACCGGTAGGAGTCGAAGGGCAATCGTCAGTCGCCATTATCGACTGCCCTTTGCGTTTTCCGCTGGCTTATAGTCACAAGGGAGTACGCATTTGCTGTTGTCTCCTGGCTTACGGGACAGAATAACAACAACGAAAAGTTGATCCACCCTCAAATAGTGAAGTTATCGCAGCAACGGAGGCTTATTTTAATCAAATCGTTCTACACGCATGGGATAGAAAAGTTAGAAAAGCGTTGGAGGGACTGTATCGCTCTTGGAGGAGACTACGTTGATGAATAAAAAATATTTTTATAATAAAAACCTTGTTTTAGTATAGTCTGACCGGTGGCGTAAGGGCTAAGAGCCATAAAACTTTTAACAATAGTATTTTTTGTTTTGAATGGTCATAAGTCGTAATGCGTACGAGTGAATTTCAACATTAATGCTGTTTCTTTTAAAACTAAAATGCATTGTGTGTTCCGCAAACAAAGATATCTCTACGGATGCACAGGGTTGTCAAAACTGTAAAATATAAGTAGGGTAAAGAATAAAACAATTATGTATGACATATACATGTCATACATAATTCCATACATACGTATGGAAAATCTTTATAAACAAAAGGGATAATAATTATAAAATAGACAAATAATAACAGGTATGTACAAAGTATAAAGAATTAGGATTATAATTGTATTAATCATAATATTTATTATTCTTATATTTAAAAAGATTATGGCTCTTCGTTGGTAATATGCAGTGATCGGAATAGGTAGTGCAATTTCACGGGATTTCCGGGACATCTGGTCTAGAGTAGCAAAATGTCTTGGGTATCATAATGTCTTTGTATACAAAATGTCTAAAGTGTTACATTGTCCAATTGTACAAAATTACCATAGTATCGAAATAACTAAAATATCATAAAGGCTATACTATCAAAATGACTGGAATATCATAAAGACTATAATATCAAAATGTCTAGAATATCATAAACACTATACTATCAAAATGACTGGAATATCATAAAGACTATACTATCAAAATGAGTAGAATATCATAAAGACTAGAATATCATAAAGACTATAATATCAAAATGTCTAGAATATCATAAAGACTGTATATCATAGACAGAATATGAAATGACTATATATCACAAATATTAATTACATTAAGGTTAATTCCAGACAGCTTCAAGCATCGACCACGCTGCCCGCGATCACCCATAAAACGCTGACGCACTGTTAACGCACTGACATGACTTGTGCGTCACAATTTATACGCATACCTACCACACCAACGATTAACGCTACTTATACCTATAGCTCGGAATCATCGTTTATGGTGCGTCAATGTATTTTGAGCAGCGGTGTGTTCGATCCTTTATATAATGTAGGACACTATATCACAGATCGTATCTACCGAAATATAGATAGTTTACTCAATTAAAATTCCGTGTTTTATTGTAAATTATTCATTTATTAGAAAACCAACTAATGATAACATAAATTTACAAACTTCTTGCTTAAAATGAAATCTAATTTTATAGCCTATAGTTACGAGTATCTCTAATTTAAAGAAAAGTCGCAGTATCTCAAACTGAAAGGATACAAAATTAAGAAAACTTGCGTAGAGTAATGCTAGCTCAATAAACGAGTTTCAAATAAATAACTTTCCTCAAGAAGTTGATGGTTGTTAAATTGCCATTCTCCAATTTAGTTAAAAGTCTTTTAATTTTTTTGTCAAAATAGGTGTCGACCAGTCTTCGGTTTTTTTTAACCCATGAAATAATACTGATTTAATTTTAAAGTCGTAATATCTTGCTTCCTTCTGCAAACGCTTAATAAAATGAAATATATTTGGTGTTTTTCTTACTCGGGAATTTAGTCTTCTATGCCAACCTTCCAGCGAGTTCGTAGTCCGATGTTTCTCATGTGCACAGCTGATTTGTGACAGAATTGGATGCCATTGGCGAAGGAAATATTTTATGAAATTTTTAATTTCGTCGCTATCTGGAGCATTGTCAACGATGGACGTCCACCCCTCCTGAATAAAATTTTGTGGAAGAAGTGGTAATATTGCCACCATTCTTAAAAAAATTCTACCATATGGCATCATTATAATGATGGTAACAACCACTTATTTTAGTCGTGGGAAAAACCTTCATAACTCCATTCCTCTGAGCCATTTCGTAATCGCACTTGTAATGGTTAATCACAATGCCTAATTTGTCCTTCACTAAATTGAAAAACCGTATATAGGTTTTTTCTTTTTTATCTGGCAGCAATCCAAATATCACTGGAAAAATATTTACAGATTCGTCACTTGATTTCAAGTCAATGTGGATTGTGAACAGTTGGTAAAACGGGTCTGGGCACGACTTGAAGGTGCCGTCACCGTAATTTTTTTGCATTATTTTGATACTTGGACGGGAAGAAAACAATAAAATTTTGTCAGTCGCCCCGTCTTCACAAATAAAGAGGTTTTTGGCAATTGTCTCGGGTATTTTTACTTCTTCCAGTGTTTTAAAGTATAACTTATTGACATTTAAAAACCTCCTTCTTATTCTGTATAGTGTGTTTTTCAAAGATTCGAATGCCGGTATATGTTGTATATAGTTACGCCCCTTGAGCTTCAACTGTTCAAATGCGTCTTCTTAGATTTGCTGGATGGGGCCTAAATTTTCACAAACTCCCTTTTCACTTTTACACGCTGCCAAAGCCACAGCTATCTCATTTTTTATTCCTTGTGCATGTTTTTGTTCTGTCTACAGTAATGGTGGCTGAACAAATATCACGATGCACGCATCTCCATAGGCTTGACTTTTTATTCGTAACACTCAAGTTATATCTGTAGCTGTCTCGCAAAATGGCATCCCTATTTTTTTGGTTTTTTATAAACTTTATTGAAGACATGTTTCCTTTGAACTAAGAACGAATGGTTATGAATAGTATTTGTCATTTGCGATTGACATTGAAGGGTAATATCTATGCTTATAAATGCATAAGTGAGAGTTGAAGTGGCCTGTAATAATTTTATCTAAAGAGTTTTAATTATCACGTAGAGTGTAAGTAGGTTTTCACTTCTCATGCTCTTAAAATGTTACTTTAGTCTCAGCGTATCGGGACTTAAGCTCCTTATTAATCCCTAGAGACTAAAGTAATAATGATATAGTCATATTCATAGTCTAGTCATTTTGATAATCTAGTCATTTCAATAATATAGTCATATTGATAGTCTAGTCATTTTGATAATGTAGTCATTTTGATATCATTATTTTTTGATACTATGGACATTTTGATTGTGTGGACATTTTAAATTCGACATTTTGTATAACTGGACTTTCTGGTATCATGGACATTTTGCTACTCTAGACCAGATGTCCCGGAAGGCTTATAATCCCTGATTTTCACTTTGAATAGTTTTAAAGTTTGTGTTTGGTTTAAAATAAATATCAGGAGACATTACACAGTTTGACCTAGCCTCACAGTAAGCTCAAAAAAGTTATTTATTTATATATTTTTTGTACTATTGTTATTTTTTTGTTATATTTTATGATTGTACCTACTACCTACATTTCTCATCACTGTGTCTTATTAAGTGGTTACTACTTTCACCTAATTAACGAAATATGTAATGTTTTCATTTAAAATAAAAGATGTGATTACAATGACATAAAGTCTTATTTTATCCCATATACTTCAATTAATTTCATGTCAGGAAAATATTCTGTGAAAATATACGAATCCCGGAATCCCGGTTCTTATCCATATTCTTTATAATGTTTGAGGTCATTCACCCGAAATTGCACTACCTATTCATCATACATACCGATCACTGGTAATATGAATAACATTCATTATCATCAATTTCACTGTCTGAACTCTCTGTTGTATTGATAATGAATTGTTGTTGATATCCTGGTACACTTCCATGTTTAGACCCAGCAAGGAGTATTATTACGCGTTGACCTCTGGAACAAGGGGCGTTAAGGCAGCATTTCCCGGACGTATCAACCCAACCTTTCTTGACAACATCGTGGGTGTCATACCACGTTTCATTTGTCGCTACTATATTTCGACCTTCAGATCGAAACTGACGATTTTTTTTTACATATTCTTTTCTTAACTCCACTAGCCGGGCAGATTCCATAATTGTTTGACGTTTGTCAAGTGTTTTGTAGGTGAAACCAACACGTTTTAGAAATGCACACAGTGCCGTTTTACCATAAGGAAAATTATTATCAGTGGCTTCATATAAATTTTTAAGAAGGCAATCAATTGTTATTACATCATTTTGTCTGTAACTGTCATAAATCATTCGTCTGATTAAGTCTTTTGTGAAATTGTCCATTTTGAGGAACTTTTTTGCAGCCGATACTCGATTTTCACTGTTATCTCCTTCATTTATTTATTTATTTATTTATTTGCACCGAGACTTATTTTTTTTTACTGTTCCGTATGGCACTTGAGTAAGTTCAGCAGTCTTCTTTAATGCTATGGGTCCCAATTCTCTGAAGAGTCCGTTGTACACATTTTGGACTATTTGCTTACTTTCGTTACTTAAATTAATCAGAACACTATTACGACAGCTTTCCTTTGGCTGCTCCCACGGGCGAAACATAGTTATTTTTATGTAAGTACGTAACTGGTGTAAACACGTGGTTATTTTATCAGTTCTAAAGAAATACTATTTAGGGATTCCGGTTGTTGCAACCCTGCCGGCGTATATTTGTTATCGCTATTGCAATTTTTAATGACGTTATTTGATATTGAACCTTAGTGCATACTATTACGTTAACTTTTTCTATGAGTAACAAATGACTTACGAACTTTCACAATAGACTAGCTAATTAGCTTATCTTTATGGCTCTTAGCCCTTACGCCGCCAGTCAGACTATACTTAGTCTCGGGACTTATTGAACCACGACGTGTTATTGTCCAATTATCAGTATTTACTCGTTCACACTTGTGAAAGTACTTTACAAACTTTAATTTATTCGTTACTCGTAACTGTCGCGGTTTCGTTTCGTTTTACCGTGAGCCTCAATATGGAACATTTTTTAATGATTCGAATCAGAATCAGAATCAGAATAATCTTTATTCAAGTAGGTTTACAAATAATAAACTCTTTTGAAACGTCATAGTAGCGACTTAGCCTAAATTGACTGCAGGTTCAAATCGCGACCGATCAGAGAAGAACCTGTAAGAAACTCTGTCGGATGTCTTTTTTTTTTTTCGACGTTCGCAACCTTTTGTCGTAAGGACTAAACATTTTATTACAAGCAATTCAGTCCCAAGCATTCTTATCATTAATATAGTCTTTAATACTATAATATGCTTTAGAAATTAGTTTACGCTTAACGTAACTCTTAAATTTATTTACTGATAGTTCAGTAACATTACTTGGGAGCTTATTATAGAACCTAATACAATTACCCATAAAAGAGTTTTTTATTTTATGGAGCCGCGTGAAGGGCACTGCGAGCTTATATTTATTTCTGGTATCAACATTATGTATGTCACAGTTCTTTCTAAATTTAGCGACGTTTTTATGAACATACATAATGTTTTCATAAATGTATTGACTGTGCATGGTCAATATGTTAATTTCTTTAAACTTATCTCTAAGCGAGTCTCTCTGGCCCATCTTGTAGACAGCACGAATAGCCCTCTTCTGCAGAACAAAGATGCTATTTACATCAGCAGCACTAATAGCAGCGATTTTAATGTTAATTGGATTTCTGACTAACCAAAACCTTGCCTAAACACTACTAATACATTTTTTCTTGCAGAAGGAAAATTCTAAAACCAAAGAATCCCCATCTTCAAAGAAAGGCAAGAAAAGGGGGGCAAAGAAAGAAGCAAAAGCTAGTCCTAAGAAAGCTAAACGTACTAAGAATGAATGGGATAGTGAGAATGCTGATGAAAATGCGGAATATGAGGTGAGTAAAATACAGGAACAACAAATCCACGTCTACTACGAGGGTCAAACTGAAAGTTCTTAGAAAATCAAAAACTGAGTAAACTAGCAAGTTATTAGTTTTATTATATCTTTTCAAAATAGTGTCCATTCATGTCAATACATCTGATGGAACCACTGAGAAAAGCACTTTGCCGACTCGTCCTTAGGACTCTTCGACGGCCTTTTGAAAAGCAGCCACAGCTTCCTCGGCGTCCACAAAACGTTTTCCTCGATGTTTTTTCTTTTCTTTTCGGGAATAAATAAAATCGCAAGGTGCGAGGACGGGGCTATACGGCGAGTGACCCAGTAATTCCACGTTTGACGTCGCCAAATAGTCGATCGTTCGCCTGGAGGTGTGCGACGAGGCGTTGTCATGGTGAAGGAGGATTCTACTGCGAGGTCGTTTCTCCCGAACTTTTTCCAAGACAAGTGGCAAAAATTGTTAGTGTACAACTGCAGTAACTGTTTTTCGATCCTCTAAAACAATTGTCGCGTAATGACCTGTCCTTCCGAAGAACGAGGTCACTCATCTTTTTTCCCACGCTTCGATCTCTCTTTACTTTAGTTGGCAACTCCTCGGAAGGAAACACCCACTCAACAGATTGTCTTTTGGTTTCGGGATCATAACACAAATAAACCAGCCAGTAAATCCAGCTTTCGTCACCCGTAAGTATGTCGAACACACCATTTGAGTCACCTGCGTTAAATCTTTCACACGATGGAGTTCTTGGGCCTCACTCAAATTATGAGGTATCCACCGGGCACAAAGCTTCCTGACCTCTAAATGTTCATGTAGGATTTTGTGCACTTGACTCATACCGATGCCTAAGCTTGTCCAAATCTGCTGATAGGTCACTCTTTTTGTCTCTATCATACGCCGCACAACACTGATGTTATCTTCAGTCGTCGCCGTAGAAGGCTGTCCCTTACGCAGATCATCGGTGAGATTAGTATCTCACCGATCCTATCTGATTAAACCAAGACCACGTTTGACCACGTTTAAACTCATTAAACCAGTTTTAAACTGTGGCACGAGATGGGGCTTCATCGGGAAAGGCTAATCGTAGTCTATCATAACTTTCTTGTTGACCTAAATGATATCGAAAGTCATAAAAAATCATTGCACGAAAATTTTCTCTCGTTAAATTCATGCTTACGTGACACAGACAATTTTCAATTTTCCGCCAAATCGTAAAACAAATGACTAATGAATAATATTCATACTCAATAATATTGGCAGAGTTCCATTTTCAAAATGTAAACTTACTTTTCAGTTATTTTGTTTACAAGTGGCCAGTTCTAAAAACTTTCAGTGTCACCCTCGTATTAGAGGTTTTTGGAAATCTGATACTTGATTACGGTTGTTTTATTTACCTACATATGCTTTTAGGTTGAACGTATCTTAGAAGTCCATCATAAGAAGAATGGGAAAAGAGAATTTCTTATCCACTGGAAAGGATGGTCCAATAAGTTTGACTCTTGGGAGCCTGAAAACAATCTCAATTGCTCGGAGCTAATCAAGAAATTCATGGAGAAGGTATAAAAATCAACTGTTTTAACCTTCTTTGCATTGCGATGGAAATTTCCATCACAATATAAGCTACATTTTTTGTTTTTTTTTTCAATGCTATTTTTGTTATGCTGATTAATAATCAAACAGGGTTTGAATTCACGACTTTTTCTTTTTCATGCAAAGAAGGGTTAATACTTTACACTGCACATCTAAATGGAATCTTGTCCATTACCAGTTTAACACCTTAACAGTCCAGAGTGCCCCATATACGAGTCACGACGAACTAGCTCCACAATTTCGTGCCCCACAAATGGGAGATAAAAAACTACTTACGAGGAAATGGAAACAATTTTATATAGGGACTGTTAAATGGCAACATTTCTTACATACGAGTTAGAGCAGCCTCGGGTTGAGGCACGCACGGCTCACCTATTTTGCTCAATTCGTAAGCGTTCAAGCGCTGTGCTTAGGCACAGCGCGGAGGAAAGAAACTTTTTCGATGCGTTTCTTACATTTATTACAAAAGCTTTCACGCCGTTAAAAAATATTATTTGCTTTGGCCTTAAAAATGCTCTTCTACTGCCGCCTTAATTTTTTCATCACTTCCAAATCGCTTTTCTCTTAGGTCTTTCTTTAAATTACTGAACAGAAAATAGTCGCTAGGGGCTACACGGACTCTGGACTATACGGAGGGTGGTTAATTTCTTCGAAGCCGATTTCCTTCAGAGCTAGTCTGGCAACACGCGTGGTATGGACGGGGGCGTTGTCTTGCAAAAACCAAACGCCTTTACTGATTTTGCCGCTTCTTTTTTCAAGTATGGCTTGACGCACTTGTCTCAATAGCTCAGAATAGTAGATAGAGATAGAATTTTGCTTTGTGGCTTTTCATTTGTGTTGCCACTATGATTTCGCCAATGTCAGGTTTAAGGAAGACACACGTTTACAAAGAAAGTTAATAGTTTTGAAAAGATAAATAAAAAAAAGTAAGTTTAGGTTACGTAATTATAAATACAAAACGGAAATTACATTATTTATTACAATTTAATTCTATTTTTATGAATGAAATAGAATAGTAAGTTGCATTTACTGTATAGCCTTTTGCTAAATAATCTATTAAAAGATTTCCATCCGCGTCCCTAGACGCTGTAGCACTTTGCACTTCTTCGGCGGCCTTTCACCCTTCTCACTCCACTGCATGGACTCCGACTTACATTCAAGATCATACTGTCTGACCCATGTTTCATCAACGGTTACTATCCTGGAGCAAATTTCGTCAACACTATCTCCGCACAAGCCTAAAAACGCCTGAGAAGTTTCAACACGCCGCTCTTTGTCAAACGCCGTCAGCATTTTCGGTACCTAACGCGCGCTGACCCTAGTCATGTGTAAATGTGTATGAAGGATTTCTCCAACCCGCTCCTTGCTAAGGAGAGAGGTGGCGCTAGTGTGCGCACGTAAACAGTAAGCTCCGTAATAATTTATTTAAAAAAAATACAACTAAGTGATAAGTTTATAAAAAATGATTTTTAATATAAGAATTGCAAAGTGATAAACAAGAACAAGTAATTAGTTTAAGTTTAAAACAAGGAGAAACTGTGAAACAAGTATGAAATACCGCCCTTGGCTGCCAAGTTTTGAAGTAAATATCAGTGATTTGTGGAGATTAAACAAAAATAAACTACTCAAATAAGACGTTTGTCGACGTAATATCTCAATGCAGAATAATACTAAACAAGGTGCGAAAGTGAACATAGTTCGATTTATAACCTAAATTACAGACATTCTGTTGTTTTGAACTGTTGGTAAAGCAGACCAGTTACGTTACAGAACACCAGCGCTATCTAGCGTCAAGTAGCAAAACCAATTTTCCGTAGTAACGCTACCCATCAACAGAGGTCGAGCTCACCTGAGCATCGAATGATATTATTGATCGTAGTACCAACAGAAGTCGATATATAATAGGACACTGTATACAGAATGGCAAGTAACAAAAGTTGTACGGGTTGTAAACAAATTATAAATGATAGGTGAATCTTAACATGCGACTACTGTAAACAAATACAACGTGTTACAAAATAATCCGTAAAAAAGAAATCACGAAAGTAGTGTCAACCCTAGTATACTGTATACCTAAGATACTGAACTGACGTTATTTAATAAGGGCTGACACTACTTTTGTAATTTCTTTTTTACGGCTTACTTTGTAACACGTTGTATATGACCTGCTCTGTGCTAATATGTCAGAATCCCGATTCTAGACCTTCCACCACGCTACTTCGGCGTCCAAGTCTAAATAGAAATATCCAAGTTGCTTGAGTAAAGAACCAAAAAGGAACAATGCGAACACTCCGATAAGACCTCCACTCCCAGAAAATGAACTTCACAAACACACTGATGAGTTTATATCGCATGTAACTGTTAGAAAACCTTTTAACCGACAAAAATGGACGCAAAGATTAACAGAATCGGATGAGGAAATAAGTGAACAAGTATTCAATGGTCTAAGCATATTGGGTGACACTATGTTAACACCAACACCCGCCATAAATGATAAACAACAACCGCAAACAAACATAAATCTGATTACCATTGAACAAATCAGCAATCTCTTTGACACAAAACTTGAAAGGAACAAATTGGCAATGATAAATGAACTGAAGTCCGAATTAAAATTTCTAATCCAACACGAGATAAATAACATAATATCGGGCTTAAAAACTGAACTTTCTCAAATAACACCATAACATTGAAGCAAAACGAGTTTAAAACTGAAATATTAAATTTCCAAGAAAAAATAAATAGTTAGAAAATGAACAAGAAAAACTTAAGAAAGAAATTTTTAACCTTCAGAATCCTCTGCAAAAAACACTACCCTTACCTAATATAATAATAAAAAGTAATAAAAAAATTGTTATATATGGATTATAAGAAGCCAGATGGGAAGACGAAAATGAACTCTATGGACGAAAAATAAACATATTTCAAAATATACTGGATATTAATTTAGATGGATGTATGTGCAGACTAGGGAAAAAAGGAAATCAAAGACTAATTGTAATAGAATTTACAAGTAAACGAACTACTACATACAAATACATATTACAAAATTACAGATACTTCAAAAATACTGGAATAGCAATTTCATAATATTTAGATGAAAGTGCAGCAAAAAATGAAAAGGATTAATAAATATTTTACAAGAAGCAAGAAAAAATGGCCACCATGCAGTTATATGCAACAATAAATTAATAATAGACGGCAGAGCATATGAAAACGATAACCAGACCGCCTACACTGGTAGTGTCCAGCTGGAACACAATGAAGATACTGCAAAAAATAATGATAACACTAATAATACTACAGACATACAAGAAAACATGAACAGAAGTCAGACAAAACAAAACAGTCACAGAAATAAAAAATATACATTTTGGAACCAAAATAAGTATACACAGGGTGTTTTTTTGGTCAGCAGCTACCACAATAAAATTATACATTTCGGAACCAAAATAAGTATATACAGGGTGTTTTTTTGGTCAGCAACTACCACAATAAGGGGTTAATATATTCATGTTTATAAGCTCAAAAAAAATTAATTTTAAATTTTTTTTCGTCAAAAGTCGAAAGAATTTCTGCTATTTTATAAATCATGGTCTCTCGTTTCTATAGCTACGAAGGGGGTAGGCCGCTTATTGTCACGATGTTATTGTTTGATACTACCCTCACAAAACTATGCGCAAGCGACGTCAGTTCCGTGTTTGTTTCGAAGCGAGTGCTTGTTGAGTAAAGTGTTACATCATTTAATTGATAAAAAAATGGCTCTTCGAGAAAATTTACTTCTGGACAATCGTGAAATGTTTGATGTTATGAACATTTACTTAAAAATTGCTGAAACCGTTAGGATTTGGACTGAACGATTTCCTGATCGGCAGGCCATTACGCGCTACACTGTAAGGTCTATCGTTAACAACCTTTACGAGTGGGGTACTTTTGAAACGCCACGCCATGCTCAAGGAAGAGGCCAAAGTGGGCTTGCAGTGGATGTTAAGCAGGCTATTCTCGATTACTTCAAAGAACATCCACAGGCGAGTACATAACCAAATTTTTTTTTACCTAAACCGTGTTTGTAATCTTTGACGGTCCTAAGCCTGTAACAAGTATAAAAAATAAAATAGCCTTTATTCTCTGATTTTTACATTGTACCTTAATCTAGTTTACAATAAATTTTGCTGACATCAGCATTCTACCATCAGGTTGTCTCAGGGACATAGGCCTCCTCCAATTCCTTCCACTTTACTCTATCTTGCTATCCTTCGCCAACCCTTTGGGAGTCCATCCTCCCAACGTTTCACCTGCCCGTCTCTTCTTCTTTTACTGTCTCGAAGATACCTACTACCGAGTGCACTCAGTGATTATTTTTGACCACTTGTCTTTCTCATACCGCATCATATGGCCAGCCCAACGCCATTTAAGGGTTCTTGCCTTGTGAACGATATCAACGACCTTTGTTTTGTTTCGTATGACGGTGAGCTTCCACTTGTCCTTTAGTCGGACCCCCAGCATGCTCCTCTCCATTCCTTGTTGGCATACTTTTAGCCTTTGTGTTATGGCTTTGGTGAAAGACAAGTTGTAACAAGTATAAGGGGAAAGATGAATCATAACATTGTGCACGGTGATTACGTCATTAGTCTCGGTAAACACGGCGCATGGTAACCACAATTAAGTAAAATAATGAGAAAAATTTAAAATGCTATTTCTCTGACCTCCTTAGGTTTTTAATTTTTTAATAATTATGTATTCGGATTCAGCATGAATTGTACTATCTTTCCTGTTTTGGAAGTTGTCGACCAAAAAAATACCCTGTATAGTCAAAATACACAAAGCGTGAAAAACTAAATTTACCTATTAGAAGATCTACTGGAAGAAAACAAGCCCAACATAGCGTGTTTATGAGAAACATGGATTGAGGATCAAAAAACTTATTAAAAATAGATGGCTATACTTTTGGAGTAACATACAATAGAAAAAAACATTGGAGAGGCGGAGTAGCTATATTAACTAGGGATGGAATGACATTTAATGAAAAGAGTGAAATAACTAACCTATCTGTTGACTATGTAGTTGAATGTTGTGCTTTAGAAGTACCATCTGATATAATGGTTATAGCAATCTATCGAGCTAACCGTGAAATTGAAATATGTTTTGATTTTTTGGACCGTCTGTTACCTAAACTTAAATATAATTACGATAAGAAACATATTGTTATCACGGGTGATTTTAATATAAATGCTAGTTTACATTTCAAAGACTAAAATACTATTAGACACAATGTTAGAAAGTAATCTCCACCAAATAGTTAACGAACCAACTAGGGAAACAGCCACTACTGCAACCTGTATTGACTTAATATTTACAAATATAAATTACTACACTCTATCTATTTGGTATCTCAGATCACAAAGGTTTAACTTTCACAATAAGCACATCATTACAGATTGATAAACAAACTACACCAAATTATATAAGAAAGAGATTATTTTTATTATAGTTATAAGTGATAAGATAATGATATTATTAAATAATATTAATAGATTGTTGTTTGTTTAATAGGTTGTTTAACTGTTATAAATGTTACAGATATTCTATTTGTGTTGTTAGAATTACTATGGTTTAATTTTATTTATGTTGTACCGTAACATTACAATACACTTACTGGGTTGTACTCAGGAATAAGTATCTTTTGTACAAAATATAATGTAATAAATAAATAAATGGATTCCCAAGACCTCAGCTAATTGACACATCTTAATTCTTCGGTCATCCAACTCATTTTTTTTTACTTTAGCGACGTTTTGGTCGGTCGCTACCGATACTGGCCGTCCTGAGCGGGGGTCGTCTTTGATCGCCTCTCGTCCTTGTTTAAATAGGCTACTCCACTTTTTAACTGTAGAATAGGAAGGCCCAGAGACACCATAAATAGCAGCCATTTCTTGAAAAATGCATTGGGGAGTTTTTTTACTTTTCTTGAGGAACTCACAGCCCGGTGCTCGATTTTCATAATATGCAATGATAATTCAGACATGATACTGTTAATCGTTGAATATCTCGAGAAATTACAATTATAATGACATAATGTTTTTTTTTTCCATTATTTGTTTTTAAATGGTCTATCTAGTGGCCAGTACCATAATTACATATACAACTTCAAAATACCTTAGGCTTAGAACTTTTTCAGCCGCCCCTCGTAAATATAGTCGTTTATGCGACATTACCATTGAGATAATTAGTCATTTGCATCAGTGATATGAAATGACGGGAAAAAAACATCTATTGGGTTATGTAAAAAAACGCTTTTGGAATTTTACCCCCTCGTCGATTGAAATTTCCACTTATCGATATATTGGTTCATGATTAAAATCAAATCAAATTGTTTATTTTGTTAACATACAGGTCTCAACAACCTAATACTTAAGTTAACTTTATTTTCTTTACTTTTTATTTTCGGGTACTGCGTACACACACGCAAACACATACTCACAAACGCGCACACAACACATACACTCATACACACTTTTTCAAACACGCACACACGCACATGTACTTACAAGCGTGGCTTTTTTACCTTTTCTTTTGAAATATTCTTCTTTGTTAGTTAACTTAAGTTTGTTCTATTACTTGACTTGTGGTTTGCATGAGCACAGGCAGCCCTTTTTAGTTTTTAATCGCTTCAGTGTTGTTAAATATGTTACCTGGTTAATCTGTGGATATCTATAATTGGCTTTGTTTGCTATTTGGTGTTATCGGTTTTATATTTTCTGTATTGTGCTGTTGATGTCCTTAATAAATAAATAAATAAATAAATAAATAAACTTATTGGTTTTTACCAACACAAAATTGATATCTTGTGTGTTATTATAAGTTTGACGACACGTTGGCCTAGTTGGGAGTGACCCTGCCTCCGAAGCCAGCGGTCCTGGGTTCAAATCCCAGTAAGGGCAGATATTTGTGTGATGAGCGCGAATATTTGTTCCCCCTAGTCTTGGATGTTTTCTAAGTATTTAAGTATGTATTTCTCTATATAAGTATGTTTCTCGTTGCCCATAGTACAAGCCTAGAGCTTAATTTGGGACTAGGTCAATTTGTGTGAGATTGTCCCGCGATATTTATTTATTTATTTAAATGTAATGTTTATTGTTAATAATTATGAAACCGTCTCATTCTTCTTTTATAACAGGTTGATGTGGCACGTTCTAGTGATTCACGCAATTTAAGAGTAGCTCCTGGCACCACAAATCGGTTCACCTTGCAAGATCCCACTTCTGGTCGCAGGCTTAGTAAGAGGCGTGGTCAAAGACAGAGGTAAGATTATGCCACTAACACTTTTACGACCATGCTCAAATCAATATCAATGGAAGCATGCGGAATATTGACATCATAAACTCGACGTCAAAAAAAAAACACCTTTCGTAATTTTCAAAAATGGCCTCACAGTCATACCCTTACCTTAGAAGAAATATGGTTTATATCTGCTTCATGTCAAAACTTTAAAAGGTGCGATTTTTTTGACGCCGAGTATAATGTACATACGGCTCGGTAGCCTGGTTCATTTACGCGACCGCGCAGCAACCAACGCGACCTGCCGAGCACTCGGTAGCCTGGATCATTTACGCGCCCGCGCAGAAACCAACGCTACCTGCGGAGCACTCGGTAGCCTGGATCATTTACGCGACCGCGCAGCAACCAACGCGACCTGCCGAGCACTCGGTATCCTGGATCATTTACGCGCCCGCGCAGAAACCAACGCTACCTGCGGAGCACTCGGTAGCCTGGATCATTTACGCGCCCGCGCAGAAACCAACGCTACCTGCGGAGCACTCGGTAGCCTGGATCATTTACGCGCCCGCGCAGAAACCAACGCTACCTGCCGAGCACTCGGTAGCCTGGATCATTTACGCGCCCGCGCAGAAACCAACGCTACCTGCGGAGCACTCGGTAGCCTGGATCATTTACGCGCCCGCGCAGAAACCAACGCTACCTGTCGAGCACTCGGTAGCCTGGAGTATTTACGCGCCCGCGCAGAAACCAACGCTACCTGCCGAGCACTCCGTAGCCTGGAGTATTTACGCGCCCGCGCAGAATCCAACGCTACCTGCCGAGCACTCCGTAGCCTGGAGTATTTACGCGCCCGCGCAGAATCCAACGCTACCTGCCGAGCACTCCGTAGCCTGGAGTATTTACACGCCCGCGCAGAAACCAACGCTACCTGCCGAGCACTCGGTAGCCTGGAGTATTTACGCGCCCGCGCAGAAACCAACGCTACCTGCCGAGCAATCGGTAGCCTGGATCATTGACGCGCCCGCGCAGAAACCAACGCGACCTGCCGAGCACTCGGTAGCCTGGATCATTGACGCGCCCGCGCAGAAACTAACGCTACCTGCCGAGCAATCGGTAGCCTGGATCATTGACGCGCCCGCGCAGAAACCAACGCGACCTGCCGAGCACTCGGTAGCCTGGATCATTGACGCGCCCGCGCAGAAACTAACGCTACCTGCCGAGCACTCGGTAGCCTGGATCATTTACGCGCCCGCGCAGAAACCAACGCGACCTGCCGAGCACGCGGTAGCCTGGATCATTGACGCGCCCGCGCAGAAACTAACGCTACCTGCCGAGCAATCGGTAGCCTGGATCATTGACGCGCCCGCGCAGAAACCAACGCGACCTGCCGAGCACCCGGTAGCCTGGATCATTGACGCGCCCGCGCAGAAACTAACGCTACCTGCCGAGCACTCGGTAGCCTGGATCATTGACGCGCCCGCGCAGAAACTAACGCTACCTGCCGAGCACTCGGTAGCCTGGATCATTTACGCGCCCGCGCAGAAACCAACGCTACCTGCGGAGCACTCGGTAGCCTAGATAATTTACGCGCCCGCGCAGAACTTGCACTGCCTGCCGAACAATCCGTGGCCGGGTCCTCTGCTAGGGTTGTACTAAGCGTTAACCAAGCAGCTTGTTATTAACTGTAACTGGAGAACCAATGCTATGACCTAGAATTATGTAACGAATATTTTGCATCTCTTTCTGCAGGAAAGAAGAATTAACAAATTACTGGATACAATATTATATTATTGACTTGTGGTATATGAACATAATATATAATTCTGTAACTGCTGCCCTCAACCCTGGCCCGTAGAGATAATAGAACCCGGCAGCCGAGTCTTTGGTATACGCTAAGTAATCTATAGCTAGTATAGTACGAACTCGGCTCCCGTGTCCCCGGCATGTCGGAAATGTAATAAAAAACCTGTGAGCCGAGTTCTTGGTCGTGAACGTGTAAATAATCCGATTTTGACCACCTTAAGAAATATAAAAATATTAATTATCTGAAAAGCATATTATGACGTTACGCTATTGAAAGAAACCCGCTTAAGTAATCTATAGCTAGTAAAGTATGAACTCGCCTACCGTGTCCTCGGCATGTCGGGAATGTCATAGAAAACCCGGGAGCCGAGTTCTTGTTCTTGATAGTGTTAATAATCAGATTTTGACTACCTAAACAAATATAAAAATATTAATTATCTTAAAAGCATAATATTATGATGGCTTTATGCTATTGAAAGAACCCGTTATTAGCAGAGGTCGGCGGGGGTGTGCAGTTTTTACGTCATTAATGTCAGGTAGTTGTGTCTTGTAGATATAAATATGGATAAGGTGTATCCATTAAGAAATATTAAAAGAAGACATAACTGTAATTACATGTCTTCTAAACTAAAATGAAAATGCATTGATCCCTCGATGTGTCTTTGCACACTATTTTTTTTTCTTGTCATACTGGTTTTACATTTAGTACAAAATATGGTTTTATTACCGTCAAATGTCATATCGGATTAATTTTCAGTCCACTTTAGGACTGTTTTTTCTTTAACGTTCGGCATACTCAAAATCGCAATGATCTTTTTAAATTAAATAATATAAAAAAAAAATCCGCTTGCACACTTCTAATTGACACTATAGAATAATATAATAATGACGTTGTCATGATATTTCACCCAGAGAGAATATGGCATCCTTAAACAGATTTATTGCCTATCTGAAGAGGTATGATATCATATGATATATCACTTGATTAACCTTCATAGTATCATATAGATATATATATATATTAAGAAAGTTTGCTTTAATAAAAGTGAAAAGCTGTACAAAATAGTTGAATCACATTCCATACGTTCTAGTAAAAAAATATTTTGTTTTGATGGTGACGTAAAGCTCGCAGCAGAAAAGCAGCCTAAATAAAATCATTTCATTAGTTTATTATAATTACACGTGGGGCATTTACCATTGAATAATAAGGTATGTCCATGTTATGCAAAAACTGAAAACAGCACACCCCCGCCGACCTATGGTTATTGAGAGTTGGTCTAATGCGATAATCATTTAGATAAGACTGTTCAGTCACTCTACATATATGAAGACGACAACCCGAAAAGGGTCTTCGAGAAATTTCGAACCGGCAATAGTCTGCTCCAAGGGAGAGATAAAAAAAATGAAGACAAAATCTTTTAATTCTGAGCTATACTTCCACACACTGCTTGCTAAAGCTATTGATGTTGTCTTTCCAATTCTATGCTACGAGTCTGTTGACCAATAAGAAGAAGAAAGGCACTTTTAGGATCTGAAAGGCATTAATATGAAAACAATGTTGTTTGTTTTCAGAGTTCGCTATGATGACGCAGAATAATCGAGCCGAGCTGGTGCACGTTTCCTTGTTAATGGGTTAAACTATCTACTACCTTTCTTTACTCGACTGCCGCAGAGTTTGCCAAGAGCTCTTACGAAACAATTACTGTGGGTGACAAAACATTTAGTTTTAGTAATGCCGCGCTTACATTAAGTCGGTAATCGAACGCATCGGTAGTATTCGGTTTTACCGTATTCGTTATTTACTATGAAAAAACCGTTTACACTAATCTGTGTACCTAGTTGAATACGGAAAATTCGAGTAATGTAAACGTCCCATAATAATACTTACGTCTTGTCACGCATAGCACACGAAAGTCATATTAGTATTACCACAATTGTCAGAATGACATAATATAAGAGATAATTTTAAACTGACTGAGGGTTGATATGATAAAAATTAGTAACGGCAGAACATGTCATACGTTCGCACGGTTGGATGCTTATTAAAATGACTATAAATTAAAGAACTTCATACTGAAGCTCGATTTAGAGCCGATAAGTCTAATAAATCTATGGAATACAACTTGTCTAACAAAAACTGCATTGAAATCGGTTCACCCGTCGGGCTGTAGACAGACAAATGCTAAACAACCCCCTCTTTTTTGTGTTGGGGTTAAAGAAACATGTATTTTATTACAATAGTTTAATATTTTATAGATTTAAGGATTGTTTAGTGTCTAGATTAAGAAACCGTCATTCTCATCTGATATCTGGTTAAATGCTGATGGCACTTTTTATCTTCTTCATTGTCGACTTGTAATAAATACAAATAAACTTAAGCTCGAAATAAGTTGGGTGTTAAGCAGTCTTCAGTTATAATTTATCAATAACTCCTAAGCCAGTTAATATAATTGGTTGCACAGATAGGTTGGATTACACTTTAAAAAAGACCAAACGTTTCACAATCTGTGTGCGACTAGACTGCGTAGATATTTTTGTTTAAAATTAAGCGAATTATTTTATATTACGAAATAACACCTTCAAATTGTTCTAAACACAAAGTAGGTATTTCAGAATTTGATAATGCTCTCGTATGCTTAGACACGATGCCAGTTCATGAATTGCGTTAGCACGTATCGGTTCCAATGCCCTGCGTGCCTTCCAGCATTTTATTACTACAGGTTCAAAATTGAGTGTACGGTTAACCAATAAAGTAATAAAAATGACAAATTTCGCTCTAGACATAAAAAACATATTCTATCCGCCGCCGTTTTTGTGATGTTTGATGTCACGCAACACCGAAACGTCAAAAAATAAAACTGTTCCCGCATACGAGGGTTTATGTTACAACGTTTATACTGGTTTTCTTTGAATATCTTTCAACTAGGTACTACTAAGTAAGTAATTTTCTCTAAATGTAGGGTTACTACTTTTAACTATCTCTATGAGAAAAATGCATTTGATAATTGTAGTGTAAAATGTAGGGTAATAATTGCGCTCGTTCTCTACTTATCAGAATTGCATACTTCCACTTTATGTATATAATTTTAATTAATATTTTATTTCCCACTATACAACTGGACTGACCCCTGAACCTTCGTTAAAATTTCTAAGGCCATGTAAGGAAAAAATCGCTCGACCGGTTCAACGAAAACTGCAGATAAATCAGTCGCTTAAGACTTAAAAATTGACTTGGGACTTTTGTGACGTAAGGTTTTAATTGAGGCTCGTTTCCGGTGGCATATAGGCGTGCTAGTGACTATTCTTATATTTGACATGGTGTTGGAAAAGTTAATGCAGACTGTTCTGAAGTGCAATTTATACTAATATGCAAAGCATAATGTTATCGATCCAGTACTTCTTGCAATCGGGTATGTCAAAAATCTGGTGAATAGGTACGGTCAAAAGCATAAATATCTAAATAGCTATCGCGTCAAATATGTAAATGATATAGAGGCGAGATATTTCTGACATTTTGAGAAAGTGTATTATATTATGACTCTTGAATGTGCCGTTTTTGGTTGGTATTTCCCGATTTTGTTATTTAAGGAACGAGCTAATAATCGCGTGTGTTGGTTTTTACAAATACATCTTTGGCAAAAAAATCTGACACTCGTTTCTTTTACTTACATTCTTTGTTTTACTTGTAAACTAGTACAAGGGAAAAAGTTACGAGGGTGAGAAATAGAGCCTGAATGGGTTCATGTAAATTCACACTGCACTATCGATCGGCTTTCTCGTCGAACTGGTCCAGACACACTGCCGTGTACATTTTGTCCGTTCAGCCACGTTCATAACCAAGGTTTCATAACTGGTTATGAATAAGGTTTTTTTTTCACTGTTTTATAACCAGTTTTGAAACGAGCCATTTTTTTCAATTTTCACAACTAGAACCTCCGATTCATGAGTTTAGGACCGTTGGTCCCACTGCTATTGGATAACCTCCGGAAATCACCGCAAAGCTCAGAAATTACCGCAAAAGTAGGTAGGTTAGGTTTGTTAGGTATCTTTAGATGCCCGAAGGGCAAAACCTCCGCAGGGCTCCGTCGAATAGCAGTGGGACCACGGTCCTAAACTCATGAATCGGAGGTTCTAGTTGTGAAAATGGAAAAAATGGCTTGTTTCATAACTGGTTATGAAACAGTGAAAAAAAATCCTTATTCATAAACAGTTATGAAACCTTGGTTATGAACGTGGACGAAGGGCATTTTGCTACTTACATGCTTAGTTGACGCATGGGGCAATTCCATGGCAGGGAGTAATAGACCGGGAGATGGTGATATAAAATCTTGTATTTTCCTATAGCCGTACAATATTATACTTACCCATACAACACCTGGTTATAAGACGAAATACAAATGGTTGAATTGTTTTTTTTATTTTATTCAATGTATTCGCGTTGGTATGGCGGGCTGTAAGTCACACCGGGGAAGTATGGCATTACGCTCCCGCCTTCTTCTTTATTTATCTACTATTATACAAGATTTTTTGTGGAACAAATCGTTCGACACTCGTTATTCATTTGACACGTTCGATTAACGCCCACGCGATTGGGCCGCCGGTACCAGCGCTATGACCATCGTTTTTCTTTTTGTCATTACGTCGGTAACTAGACCCCTGAAGAACCGCCATACTGGTACAAATGACCTAATATTCTGAGTCACCATCTCCCGGTCTATAATGTAAGTTGCCAATTTCTAGCATTCTGATTGTTTTTTTAGTTATATTACAAAATTGAAGAATTAGTTTATCTTTATATACATGTTAAAATGTATTCTAGACAAATATTAGCATTATATAAAAAAAAAGAACGCCTTGAAATGGTATATTTTGTTACAATATCGTGGAATTACCCTACGGATTAAATTATCCCAAAATCGAAGGTCAAAGTTAGGTTGTTAATCTCTCTCACGATGGAAAGTATAAACAACAGAGCTTCCAAAGTACTAATGTATTACAGCTAAAGAGTAACAAACAAGGATGTCGCCAAAACTTACAAGTTAAGATTTGTTTGTTTTTGATTTGATTAGTTAACTAGTTAACTGACTAGTTAACTCTGAATAGCTGTACAATATAAGTAATATATCTAGATATTTTACTAGTGGAGTAATGAGGTGCCAGAGTTTTGCAAATGGGGTTGAATATCAGTCACATTATTTCGGTCTACTCCCACGTTTGTGTTTTTAAATACGTTGGAGTAAAGTTATCAAAAAAGATAAATTTGTTATTTAAATATATAATTTAGTATATGTTTATTGGATCCGTATATGTCAGCTGTATATAAATGGCGAATTCGTATTAATCCTCGTTTGTTCATGGGTAAGGACCAAAAAGTTGGGCACGCTTACTCGCGCAATTAAATTTTCTGAAACTTTTCCGTTGTGCGACGAACATTAGCCATAAAATTGTGAGGATACTTGTCGTCGCACAGCGGAACTGTCTTCGCCTTCGTTGTTTGTATGGTTGACTACGCTTAACTATGGTCCAACTTTTTGGTCCTCCCCTCATAACTATCCTAATCTAGTCTTTGTTGATATAACACGTATGTCTCCCCAAAATACGATATCGAGCAGAGCCTGCTTCAGGACATGAGCTAACGGCTCGACGAAGATTGGCCATGACTTAGCAGATTTATGATACAGAAAATGGATAGCTCTATCATAGCAGATGATACCTATTTTTACTTACCTTAGTAATCATGAGCATTTAAAATTCACGGTAAGAGTTCAAAGTTACTACTATTTTATGTTTCATCGACGAGATGAAATTAATATTTTTTATTTGCATCTCAAGTGTGTTAAATTTCTTACTTGTGGGTGTCCGATTTAAGTAATTGTATTTTTTGTCGGAAAAATAGTTATATAAACAATAGTTCATAACAATTACCATTAGTTTTATTTGACTGTACTGTCTAGTCGTATAAAATGTATTATTAGTCATAATTTTCGCATGTCATAACTTCTTCTAGGCTGAAATTAAAGGATTTAAAAAACATACATCGTGTAGATTGGATTGATTAGATTAGTTAGGATAGATAGATTAGGTTAGTTTTATGTATGTTTTACCGATGTATGTATGTATGTATTAATTGAAATAATTTCTCAAAGTATATTTTTTTGTGCCTGATCATAACTTGTTTCAGGCTGAAATTAAAGGATTTAAAAACACCCATAGTGTAGATTAGTTAGAATAGGTAAGTTTATTTTAAATCTTGAAAATATAACGATGTGAAAAAATGCATTATTTTTATGACGTGCGTAAATTATGACTAATAATACAATTACCCTTACCCCCCCTCACCAAGATATCACAAGAATACGTACTTTCCCCTCTATTTTAGGTACTCTGGAAAAAAGAGGTCATAGACCATTTTAATTACTGGTCGTAGTCGGTTTCGTAGATGTATTACCAGTAATCTAGATAGTCTAATACCAGATTCCTAATTACCGGAAATATTCGCTTTTACAGAAGACTAGCTGTTTCCGGCGACTCTGTCCGCGTGAAAGTCATTTATTGCTGTTTCCTCAGGAACCGTATTATTATTGGCCTTATGAAAATAGTTTATGTATTTCACAATTAAAGTTATTACACGATAAGTTGGGGTTGGAACATCCTTTTAAGTATTAAAATACTTGTGTCAGGATGTACCGTACCTCAATAACGATGCAAGTACATACATTAGAAATAAAGAGTAATGAATACGAGTAGGTAATAATTTTAAATTAAGATAGGCTTAAATCTAGTGTGTGTTCAAAAATTAAAATTTACAATTTACATTATACAATTCAAATTTTACAATGTATGTTTTTAATTTAATATATTTAAGTAGTTCCTCGGTTTCCTCATAACTTTGGTTCTGCAACCAGTTAGTACAAGTTTTTTTTAACATCATACAATTTTAATGAGTACACATGGATTTTTTCTAAAATCTTATATAAGTAAGTCGTCTGAATAATATATTGGCCTGAAAAAGATAACTATACACAAGAATAAGTGCTATTAGGAGGGTAACTTCGTTTCCACCGCGCGCGCTCCCGCGTGGCCTGTCAACAATCCAGGACTACTCATCACAGCAAACACTTAGCGTGTTACCACCCAGAATCGGCACTTGAACTAAACGTGTACCACGGTATTACCATACGAAATTGTTAGTTCCGTAACGAAGTTTGAATCTTTATTTATTATTTGTAACTTAAAAACATTAAGTGACGAGCGTAAAAAATTAAGGAATTAAATAAATACATTATTTACCTATGCACTTTTTGTTTAGATTTAACAATACTTGTTAAAACACTACAGTAAAAAATTGCGATCCGGGTAAGCGTTTTATTTAACACTCCACCTTTTAACTGATAAGAGATTTGTCGATGACACCACTGATGTAAAAACTCCGCCGGTGTAAAAAAATATTATGGTTTGGTGGTGGTTAGGTTAGGTTATTTACAGGTAAATAAACTAATTCTACGCGAACGAGGCTGCGGGCTCAGTTAGTATTATTATACTTGTGTAATTTTGCGACAGGCGACAGAGAGGTAAGGTAATTTATTCTTAGCAGTCGTATGTTGTGTCTTTCCATTAATATTTTTCGGTTGTCCTCGGTCTTTTTCCATTTAAATCCTAATTTTTTTTTTTGTTTTCGTAAGGTGGAAACGCCAAATTTGTAATCTATATCGGATTTTAACACAGAGTGGAGTGCCTTTAAGAATGGAAATTGCTTATGGGACAGATGAAAATTGTATATAGTTCTCCGGATGAGTTCCTGATCAAAATCGTCTACTGCTGATGACGGACAAGTTTATTTCTCGGCGAGGTGAATTTCTTTGTTGATGCGAATTTCTCACTATTGCTCTCAGACACAATGTTATTAACAGTAGAGAGACAAACACCTGTAGCTTTTTCAACTAACTGGGCAGGCCGTGTAAGGGAAATTTTAATTTTTCTTCAGTTCAATTTCAAAATATTTATAACAGTTAAAAATAATTTGCTTACTTTGACTCTCAATCGGACCAAAATTACTCACTGCCATGTTTTTTGAAAATTATGTAGGTACCTTACACTTAGTCGTACGGGCTGACACAAAATTATTCTGATAATTGTGAGAATACAATAAAATCAGACATAAACATACCTATATGCACAACGTAAATAATATTCACAATTTGACACTGTCATTATTTTGGTAAAAATACATGCACAACGTATTATTATTAAATTTTGTATTTAATGGCTACTGTCCATAAGGAAAATTCTGCCAGCGTCAAGGTTGGAAGCTACAAGAAATCTGTTGTAAAAAATCGTCCAAACAGTGTAGGTAAATGACCAGTTGATAGATCTGAGAGTAAATAGAATACACAATATATTACACTAAATACAACAATACAATGGTTAACTTTATTTGACCGACTGATACAAGAGTACAAGACAAGACAGACATCAGTTTTTTTTTTTTTAAAGTTTGATGTTAAAATCAGTAATAAATTTAGACAGAACATAAACAAAGGGAGTGTTTACAAGAGTTAAGAGAGAATTAAGGTTAGCAGGTAAGGGGATATAGTTAGGGAGAAAATCGTACAGGGAAGCAGGGACATTGGGACAATTAAAAAATATGTGTTCTGGAGTACCCTCATCAAGTCCACATTCACATAAAGAATGGTCACGAATTCTTATTTTGGCTAAATGCACAACGTAAATAATATTCACAATTTGACACTGACATTATTTTGGTATTTACTTCTTCAATATATAACAAACCTCTTTTTATGCCGATACCTACACATACATACATTATTATTACGCCTTCATTCCCAGAGTGGGGTAGGCAGAGCTGCAGAAATACCAATAAATACAACAAGAGTTGTTAGCAATTCTGTAACCACACTTTGCACAAACAGGCTAAGATGTTTACCAGTGTATTAGTGACAGGTTGCAAGCCCATCGCCTAACAGTAAAGCCCTCATTCCCTTAGCCGATACCTAGTGCGAGAAAATAGAAAATTCAAATATTTCTATATTTGAATTTTCATAGAATACCTGTAAACATCCTATTGATATCCTATGATCCTGCATAGGAATGACTCCAAACGGGGCTACAGTAGTCCAACAGGCTACGGACATAGCAGTTAAACAAAATGACTGGTATTTCTGGTTCCTTGAAAGTTTTGTTTGCCGTACAACAAATCCTGCCAAACTCGAACCCTTCTTTGCAATATAATCTGTGTTCAGGATAATGTAATTTCTGACCCACAACAACACCCAGATCGCGTATGCTAGTGACTTCTTTAATTAGTCCATAGTTTACGTTTATCCGCAGTAAAATCTTTTTTGATGTCTCTGTGAAACCGTGTTAAGGACTCCTCAAGCTTGTTGTCAAAGTAATGCTTCAAGTCCTTAATGGTGCACGTAGCAGAAGGGAGGACGCACTCTGTAGAAGTCTTAGCCTCTGTTGAGTTTGCAAACTTTCACCTCGCTTGTCCGCTGGTTGGCAGTCAGCGGATTTCCACGTAGCTTTGAGTCGAAAGCCTTCAAGCCTTACTCTTTACCGAAATTTTCGACCAAGATGCCCAGACACTGGTAGTGGTAAGTAGTTACCGTTACACTTAGTATCACTGGTTTTTATTTGTTTATTGCATTTACCATTTACCGCCAAGCAACAGTATTCGCATTGTTGTGTTCCGGTGTGGGGATAAGACAACCGGTGAAATTACTAGCATTGAGGCATTCCATCTTAGGATTGCAGTCTTAAGATTATAGTCTTGAGAATTCAAATGTCTATGGGTCTCAGATTCCACTTCCCATCAGGTGACCTGAGTGCTCGTGTGCCTTCTCCTTACCATAAAAAAGTTATTTTATTTATTTGCTCTTGTGTTTATTAGATGTTTCTACCCGTTTTCCTGCTTAACTACGCATGATATATATATTTTGAAATTTTATTAATTGGTTGATATAATTCTAGGTTAAGTTCTATCATTGTCATAAGTAATATTTAAAAAAAATGACTGACTGTTGAGTGTCTTGTAGCGCTTTTTCTCAGCATTGGTCTCCTCTTGGGAACCGCAGGTAGAATTTTGACGTTTAAAAGTGCCCGTGCGACCGACTTTTTGAATAAACAACTTTTATCTGTTATCTTTTTTATCTTTAAAGGATATGGTAAACAATGCATTTTATTCATTTTAGATAACATGTTTTATAGTGACACATTTACTGCTTAAGACCTACACAATTGATATCTAATTAATTAGAAATAATGCAAATTTAAATTTATAAAACTTCCGGGTTTGATTCCCAAACTAAGTACCTACTAGTTTTTGTTAAATTTAGGCATGCAGTTTTTCGGTGCAGACCCACCGTACCACTAAACCGTACCACTGGTGGTACTTTGACCAATTATTACTATTAAAATCGAATTTAACAGAGTCGACGGAGCTCTGCTATCGCAGAGTTCCTACTTCTGGGTAGTTTGGCCCTCCGGGCCTGCTGAAGAACTAACATAACCTAAACCTACCTCATATTTATGATACTAATTCAGTGGTACGGTTTAGTGGTACGGTGGGTCAACACCCCAGTTTTTCTTGTCACTAAAATCGATGACATGGATCCTAAGAACAGATCTTTGTATGTGTTATAGTTTTAGACTTGCCCATACTGACCGATCTACTTCATGGGCCACCCGGTATTGTTTTGCAAATTAACATAATACAATTTAATCCGCTCTTTAATTATATGCCGTAATAATTAATTTTGAAACAATTATGAACATGATTGTATACTTATGTTTTTTAATCTGCTATTTCAGTGACAAAAGCAATGAAACAAAGTACCTATGGGAGAAGAATAGTTAATGTTTTGCAGTTTTTTTACTCAATTGCAAGAAATATCGTCCCATGGTCCGTTGAATTGAGGGTTACAAACAGTTGAGATTATATCGGAAACTCGGAGTGGGCTCATCTCACTATATTATGCACTTAAGTGCAAAATGTGCAATATGACATTTCAAATGCACAGTGATATCCCTACTGATGTAATGGATCTCAATACTACTAAGGAACAGAAAAAGAAAGAAAAAGTCACGGCGGAAAAAAATAAGAAAATGAAAGCTATGAAGCTTAAAGGAAAGAAAAAAGAAGCCCAAAAAAAGAGAATACCGGACCACGAAATTCTCGACGAATCGCCGCCTTGCCGTAGACCACGTCGAAAATAAAATATTTGAATACATTTAAAGTAGTGTTATTGAAACAGTTTATTCCCTACTCCTGGGCCTCTATTCTACTGCGTTATAAAGAAATCGCGTTTGAGGTGTATGCCACACTCTCCATTATTGTCAATGATATAAGAGTTATCAAAACGTTCACAATACGGAACCACATAAATTAGATACACGGTAATGACGGTCATTACCGTGTAGAATCTCAGCCCTGTCGGGTGTGGCTAGCACATTTTGTTTTTTTTAGCTCATTCATTGCGTCTGTATCGTAACAGACTAGTACTGGGCCTCTATTCAGGTGCATTAAAACGATATCGTGTTTGACACGTTTAAGAATCGTTTATGTAACAGTCGCCATTATTGTAAATGACATAAGAGTTATCAAAACGTTGACAATACGGAAACAGATCAAAAACGATATCGTTATAACGCAGTTGGATAAAGTGCCTAAGTTTACCATTGACAGAGAGTTTGCCTTCATTTAATTTTCAATTTTAATCTGACATAAATAAAACATTTTTCAGAATACTGTTACCTACGTCTACCGATTTAGTAATAACTATTTTATATGTATGAGATTAAACGAAGGCAATCCATCTGTCACTGATAAACTCAAAATAATTCTACTGTAGTAGAAGGTAATCACGTAGAGGTCGTTTTACAAGAGCTGGCACGAAACCATGAAGAGGGAATGGAAATATGTACACAACTAAATTTCTGGTTCGAAATATAAACTGTCTAAAAGATAGCACTCGGTTCACACAATCTTAGTAGACCAAATTTTTCATTGATCTAATATTCATGCCAGCTGAACATGAAACAATCTTTAAGTGTTAAAAAAATACTATTTATGTATTTACTTATTTGTTAAAAAGCTATTTTTGACATTAGTTCCTGAATTTGAGATAATATTTAGAAAAACGCAAATTTATTATATTGGTCGGCCTAATCAAGCGCCATCTAACAGTAAACGCATGCCTGACTGTTGGACAAATAGCAATATGTGGTCGATCGCAGAGCTCTCGTTAGATGGCGCGCGAATTAAAATTTTACTTGTCTGCCCGAATGAGCAAGGTCAATTGCCCATCCCGTCGCCTTGCACTTCAAGTAAAGTGTCATTCTATGGAACTTGCTAACTATGTAAACAAGCCGCCATACTAAAATTGACATTAGATGTCAATTTCAATATATTGTTTGTTTACATAGTTAGCAAGTTCCATAGAATTACAGTATAGAGTGTAACGAACCACCGTTACGACTCAGACGTCAGTACTTGTCAAACCGGTTTTTTTCCCGTATTATTCAGTATAATCATCATCCATTCATTGCAAAACTTCAGCATCTCATGGAGTTGATATCTGTCTCCAACTATTGGAGGCATAAAGCATCCCCATGCCTTATAACCAGTTTAAAATTGTTTAATGACCTGACTCCCAGAACATATCGATGTCCTCGATTCCCACTTTTTAATATACCTTACAATGCGTTAACTTTAGTGCCCGACATATTATTTGACCTAGAAATTGGAAAATACAGCCCCGCAGCTAATACTCAATTTAATTGTTTTGAAGATTGTAATTGGATTGGTTGGCATCAAGTATTTACTGATGCATCTAAGCAGAACAATAATGTAGGTGTTGGAATTTTCCACCTGCAGTATAATATAGTACAAAAAATTAAATTTCCTAAAGAAACCTCTGTTTTTACTGGAGAATGCTATGGTATCCTTAAGGTCCGTCCGGATCGCTACCACCATCTTATCCATTAACCACCCGCCAAGCAACAGTGTTCGCATTGTTGTGTTCCGGTGTGGGGATAAGACAACCGGTGAAATTACTAGCATAGGGGCATTCCATCTTAGTCCTCAGGGTTGGCAACGCATTTGAGGTCTTAGGATTAGTCTTGAGAATTCAAATGTCTATGGGTCTCAGATTCCACTTACCATCAGGTGGCCTGAGTGCTCGGGTGCCTTCTCCTTAACATAAAAAAAAAAAAAAAAAAAAAGAAAGCTGTCGAATACGCCCTTTTAATGAAATTGCCTAAAACTTTAATAATTTCAGACTCGTTAAGTGCACTCAAGGCTTTAGAAAAATTTCCTTTTAAGTCTGCATTATGTTATCCAGTCATAATGCAGACTAGGGAGTACATTTTAAAATGTAACAACATGGGTTACTCAATCTCTTTGGCTTGGGTTCCAAGCCATACTGGCATTAAAGAAAACGAAAACTACTTCCTCACGACCTCATGAATTTGCCAGGACTTGTTCTCCGAGAGGCATGGAATGATATCTGGAATATAAGCACACAGACAAAAGGAAAGTTTTACCACAATATTCAACCTAATATTCCAACCAAACCACGGTTTTCGAGAGCAAGTCTTGACAAAACAGTTACTTCTGTACTTTTGAGAATGAGATTGGGACATGTGTGTACTCGGTCTCATCTTCATAAGCTAGGAATTTTTAGAGATGCAGTGTGTAATTGTGGCAATGACGTGGAAGATTTAAACCACATTTTCTTTTCATGCCCTTTGCATGATCACTCCTTTTTATACAACTCCTTGTCCAAATTAAAAATCGCTTTTCCGACTTGTATCCAGATCTTATTACAGTATAATAGTGATGTATATAGTATCTTGTCCCACTTTATTGGATCCCTCTTTAAAATTGTAAATTTAATAACATTTTTCCCTTTAAACTCTCCTGATCCACCTTTTTCCTTTTAAACTCTCCTGATCCTTTTATTCCTCTTCTTTGTTTCTTTGTTGTAAATATTATTTCATGATAATGGTTCCCGCCTTTATATATTATGTAAGATACCAATATAAAAAAGCACCATTAGGCGCACTCAAAATACAACAAGTACCAAGTCAAAAATATGGATTGAAGACGAAAAATAAACCATTAAGACCAAATACAAGACATTGGCAAATCCCATAGATTGCCATACCCGGACAAGCCCGAAGAAAAAAAAAAAAAGCTGTCAGTTGACTTTGACAACTCGAATGAAACTTGTCAAAGTGGAAATAGGGGCTGTCAGTTGATTCCGATTGAAATACGAGGGTATTTCTGTGACTACTGTTATCAGATTAACCCTTAGATGCATCATTTAATAATTTTATTCAGAATAAAAAAATATGATAGGAAAAAAATACAATCTGTTTTTTTAATTCTTTTTTTACAAAAACATGCCTGGTATCATTTTTGATACTCCATGCAAGTACCCTCATCAAGTCCACATTCACATAAAGAATGGTCACGAATTCTTATTTTGGCTAAATGCACAACGTAAATAATATTCACAATTTGACACTGACATTATTTTGGTATTTACTTCTTCAATATATAACAAACCTCTTTTTATGCCGATACCTACACATACATACATTATTATTACGCCTTCATTCCCAGAGTGGGGTAGGCAGAGCTGCAGAAATACCAATAAATACAACAAGAGTTGTTAGCAATTCTGTAACCACACTTTGCACAAACAGGCTAAGATGTTTACCAGTGTATTAGTGACAGGTTGCAAGCCCATCGCCTAACAGTAAAGCCCTCATTCCCTTAGCCGATACCTAGTGCGAGAAAATAGAAAATTCAAATATTTCTATATTTGAATTTTCATAGAATACCTGTAAACATCCTATTGATATCCTATGATCCTGCATAGGAATGACTCCAAACGGGGCTACAGTAGTCCAACAGGCTACGGACATAGCAGTTAAACAAAATGACTGGTATTTCTGGTTCCTTGAAAGTTTTTGTTTGCCGTACAACAAATCCTGCCAAACTCGAACCCTTCTTTGCAATATAATCTGTGTTCAGGATAATGTAATTTCTGACCCACAACAACACCCAGATCGCGTATGCTAGTGACTTCTTTAATTAGTCCATAGTTTACGTTTATCCGCAGTAAAATCTTTTTTGATGTCTCTGTGAAACCGTGTTAAGGACTCCTCAAGCTTGTTGTCAAAGTAATGCTTCAAGTCCTTAATGGTGCACGTAGCAGAAGGGAGGACGCACTCTGTAGAAGTCTTAGCCTCTGTTGAGTTTGCAAACTTTCACCTCGCTTGTCCGCTGGTTGGCAGTCAGCGGATTTCCACGTAGCTTTGAGTCGAAAGCCTTCAAGCCTTACTCTTTACCGAAATTTTCGACCAAGATGCCCAGACACTGGTAGTGGTAAGTAGTTACCGTTACACTTAGTATCACTGGTTTTTATTTGTTTATTGCATTTACCATTTACCGCCAAGCAACAGTATTCGCATTGTTGTGTTCCGGTGTGGGGATAAGACAACCGGTGAAATTACTAGCATTGAGGCATTCCATCTTAGGATTGCAGTCTTAAGATTATAGTCTTGAGAATTCAAATGTCTATGGGTCTCAGATTCCACTTCCCATCAGGTGACCTGAGTGCTCGTGTGCCTTCTCCTTACCATAAAAAAGTTATTTTATTTATTTGCTCTTGTGTTTATTAGATGTTTCTACCCGTTTTCCTGCTTAACTACGCATGATATATATATTTTGAAATTTTATTAATTGGTTGATATAATTCTAGGTTAAGTTCTATCATTGTCATAAGTAATATTTAAAAAAAATGACTGACTGTTGAGTGTCTTGTAGCGCTTTTTCTCAGCATTGGTCTCCTCTTGGGAACCGCAGGTAGAATTTTGACGTTTAAAAGTGCCCGTGCGACCGACTTTTTGAATAAACAACTTTTATCTGTTATCTTTTTTATCTTTAAAGGATATGGTAAACAATGCATTTTATTCATTTTAGATAACATGTTTTATAGTGACACATTTACTGCTTAAGACCTACACAATTGATATCTAATTAATTAGAAATAATGCAAATTTAAATTTATAAAACTTCCGGGTTTGATTCCCAAACTAAGTACCTACTAGTTTTTGTTAAATTTAGGCATGCAGTTTTTCGGTGCAGACCCACCGTACCACTAAACCGTACCACTGGTGGTACTTTGACCAATTATTACTATTAAAATCGAATTTAACAGAGTCGACGGAGCTCTGCTATCGCAGAGTTCCTACTTCTGGGTAGTTTGGCCCTCCGGGCCTGCTGAAGAACTAACATAACCTAAACCTACCTCATATTTATGATACTAATTCAGTGGTACGGTTTAGTGGTACGGTGGGTCAACACCCCAGTTTTTCTTGTCACTAAAATCGATGACATGGATCCTAAGAACAGATCTTTGTATGTGTTATAGTTTTAGACTTGCCCATACTGACCGATCTACTTCATGGGCCACCCGGTATTGTTTTGCAAATTAACATAATACAATTTAATCCGCTCTTTAATTATATGCCGTAATAATTAATTTTGAAACAATTATGAACATGATTGTATACTTATGTTTTTTAATCTGCTATTTCAGTGACAAAAGCAATGAAACAAAGTACCTATGGGAGAAGAATAGTTAATGTTTTGCAGTTTTTTTACTCAATTGCAAGAAATATCGTCCCATGGTCCGTTGAATTGAGGGTTACAAACAGTTGAGATTATATCGGAAACTCGGAATGGGCTCATCTCACTATATTATGCACTTAAGTGCAAAATGTGCAATATGACATTTCAAATGCACAGTGATATCCCTACTGATGTAATGGATCTCAATACTACTAAGGAACAGAAAAAGAAAGAAAAAGTCACGGCGGAAAAAAATAAGAAAATGAAAGCTATGAAGCTTAAAGGAAAGAAAAAAGAAGCCCAAAAAAAGAGAATACCGGACCACGAAATTCTCGACGAATCGCCGCCTTGCCGTAGACCACGTCGAAAATAAAATATTTGAATACATTTAAAGTAGTGTTATTGAAACAGTTTATTCCCTACTCCTGGGCCTCTATTCTACTGCGTTATAAAGAAATCGCGTTTGAGGTGTATGCCACACTCTCCATTATTGTCAATGATATAAGAGTTATCAAAACGTTCACAATACGGAACCACATAAATTAGATACACGGTAATGACGGTCATTACCGTGTAGAATCTCAGCCCTGTCGGGTGTGGCTAGCACATTTTGTTTTTTTTAGCTCATTCATTGCGTCTGTATCGTAACAGACTAGTACTGGGCCTCTATTCAGGTGCATTAAAACGATATCGTGTTTGACACGTTTAAGAATCGTTTATGTAACAGTCGCCATTATTGTAAATGACATAAGAGTTATCAAAACGTTGACAATACGGAAACAGATCAAAAACGATATCGTTATAACGCAGTTGGATAAAGTGCCTAAGTTTACCATTGACAGAGAGTTTGCCTTCATTTAATTTTCAATTTTAATCTGACATAAATAAAACATTTTTCAGAATACTGTTACCTACGTCTACCGATTTAGTAATAACTATTTTATATGTATGAGATTAAACGAAGGCAATCCATCTGTCACTGATAAACTCAAAATAATTCTACTGTAGTAGAAGGTAATCACGTAGAGGTCGTTTTACAAGAGCTGGCACGAAACCATGAAGAGGGAATGGAAATATGTACACAACTAAATTTCTGGTTCGAAATATAAACTGTCTAAAAGATAGCACTCGGTTCACACAATCTTAGTAGACCAAATTTTTCATTGATCTAATATTCATGCCAGCTGAACATGAAACAATCTTTAAGTGTTAAAAAAATACTATTTATGTATTTACTTATTTGTTAAAAAGCTATTTTTGACATTAGTTCCTGAATTTGAGATAATATTTAGAAAAACGCAAATTTATTATATTGGTCGGCCTAATCAAGCGCCATCTAACAGTAAACGCATGCCTGACTGTTGGACAAATAGCAATATGTGGTCGATCGCAGAGCTCTCGTTAGATGGCGCGCGAATTAAAATTTTACTTGTCTGCCCGAATGAGCAAGGTCAATTGCCCATCCCGTCGCCTTGCACTTCAAGTAAAGTGTCATTCTATGGAACTTGCTAACTATGTAAACAAGCCGCCATACTAAAATTGACATTAGATGTCAATTTCAATATATTGTTTGTTTACATAGTTAGCAAGTTCCATAGAATTACAGTATAGAGTGTAACGAACCACCGTTACGACTCAGACGTCAGTACTTGTCAAACCGGTTTTTTTCCCGTATTATTCAGTATAATCATCATCCATTCATTGCAAAACTTCAGCATCTCATGGAGTTGATATCTGTCTCCAACTATTGGAGGCATAAAGCATCCCCATGCCTTATAACCAGTTTAAAATTGTTTAATGACCTGACTCCCAGAACATATCGATGTCCTCGATTCCCACTTTTTAATATACCTTACAATGCGTTAACTTTAGTGCCCGACATATTATTTGACCTAGAAATTGGAAAATACAGCCCCGCAGCTAATACTCAATTTAATTGTTTTGAAGATTGTAATTGGATTGGTTGGCATCAAGTATTTACTGATGCATCTAAGCAGAACAATAATGTAGGTGTTGGAATTTTCCACCTGCAGTATAATATAGTACAAAAAATTAAATTTCCTAAAGAAACCTCTGTTTTTACTGGAGAATGCTATGGTATCCTTAAGGTCCGTCCGGATCGCTACCACCATCTTATCCATTAACCACCCGCCAAGCAACAGTGTTCGCATTGTTGTGTTCCGGTGTGGGGATAAGACAACCGGTGAAATTACTAGCATAGGGGCATTCCATCTTAGTCCTCAGGGTTGGCAACGCATTTGAGGTCTTAGGATTAGTCTTGAGAATTCAAATGTCTATGGGTCTCAGATTCCACTTACCATCAGGTGGCCTGAGTGCTCGGGTGCCTTCTCGTTAACATAAAAAAAAAAAAAAAAAAAAAAGAAAGCTGTCGAATACGCCCTTTTAATGAAATTGCCTAAAACTTTAATAATTTCAGACTCGTTAAGTGCACTCAAGGCTTTAGAAAAATTTCCTTTTAAGTCTGCATTATGTTATCCAGTCATAATGCAGACTAGGGAGTACATTTTAAAATGTAACAACATGGGTTACTCAATCTCTTTGGCTTGGGTTCCAAGCCATACTGGCATTAAAGAAAACGAAAACTACTTCCTCACGACCTCATGAATTTGCCAGGACTTGTTCTCCGAGAGGCATGGAATGATATCTGGAATATAAGCACACAGACAAAAGGAAAGTTTTACCACAATATTCAACCTAATATTCCAACCAAACCACGGTTTTCGAGAGCAAGTCTTGACAAAACAGTTACTTCTGTACTTTTGAGAATGAGATTGGGACATGTGTGTACTCGGTCTCATCTTCATAAGCTAGGAATTTTTAGAGATGCAGTGTGTAATTGTGGCAATGACGTGGAAGATTTAAACCACATTTTCTTTTCATGCCCTTTGCATGATCACTCCTTTTTATACAACTCCTTGTCCAAATTAAAAATCGCTTTTCCGACTTGTATCCAGATCTTATTACAGTATAATAGTGATGTATATAGTATCTTGTCCCACTTTATTGGATCCCTCTTTAAAATTGTAAATTTAATAACATTTTTCCCTTTAAACTCTCCTGATCCACCTTTTTCCTTTTAAACTCTCCTGATCCTTTTATTCCTCTTCTTTGTTTCTTTGTTGTAAATATTATTTCATGATAATGGTTCCCGCCTTTATATATTATGTAAGATACCAATATAAAAAAGCACCATTAGGCGCACTCAAAATACAACAAGTACCAAGTCAAAAATATGGATTGAAGACGAAAAATAAACCATTAAGACCAAATACAAGACATTGGCAAATCCCATAGATTGCCATACCCGGACAAGCCCGAAGAAAAAAAAAAAAAGCTGTCAGTTGACTTTGACAACTCGAATGAAACTTGTCAAAGTGGAAATAGGGGCTGTCAGTTGATTCCGATTGAAATACGAGGGTATTTCTGTGACTACTGTTATCAGATTAACCCTTAGATGCATCATTTAATAATTTTATTCAGAATAAAAAAATATGATAGGAAAAAAATACAATCTGTTTTTTTAATTCTTTTTTTACAAAAACATGCCTGGTATCATTTTTGATACTCCATGCAAGTACCCTCATCAAGTCCACATTCACATAAAGAATGGTCACGAATTCTTATTTTGGCTAAATGCACAACGTAAATAATATTCACAATTTGACACTGACATTATTTTGGTATTTACTTCTTCAATATATAACAAACCTCTTTTTATGCCGATACCTACACATACATACATTATTATTACGCCTTCATTCCCAGAGTGGGGTAGGCAGAGCTGCAGAAATACCAATAAATACAACAAGAGTTGTTAGCAATTCTGTAACCACACTTTGCACAAACAGGCTAAGATGTTTACCAGTGTATTAGTGACAGGTTGCAAGCCCATCGCCTAACAGTAAAGCCCTCATTCCCTTAGCCGATACCTAGTGCGAGAAAATAGAAAATTCAAATATTTCTATATTTGAATTTTCATAGAATACCTGTAAACATCCTATTGATATCCTATGATCCTGCATAGGAATGACTCCAAACGGGGCTACAGTAGTCCAACAGGCTACGGACATAGCAGTTAAACAAAATGACTGGTATTTCTGGTTCCTTGAAAGTTTTTGTTTGCCGTACAACAAATCCTGCCAAACTCGAACCCTTCTTTGCAATATAATCTGTGTTCAGGATAATGTAATTTCTGACCCACAACAACACCCAGATCGCGTATGCTAGTGACTTCTTTAATTAGTCCATAGTTTACGTTTATCCGCAGTAAAATCTTTTTTGATGTCTCTGTGAAACCGTGTTAAGGACTCCTCAAGCTTGTTGTCAAAGTAATGCTTCAAGTCCTTAATGGTGCACGTAGCAGAAGGGAGGACGCACTCTGTAGAAGTCTTAGCCTCTGTTGAGTTTGCAAACTTTCACCTCGCTTGTCCGCTGGTTGGCAGTCAGCGGATTTCCACGTAGCTTTGAGTCGAAAGCCTTCAAGCCTTACTCTTTACCGAAATTTTCGACCAAGATGCCCAGACACTGGTAGTGGTAAGTAGTTACCGTTACACTTAGTATCACTGGTTTTTATTTGTTTATTGCATTTACCATTTACCGCCAAGCAACAGTATTCGCATTGTTGTGTTCCGGTGTGGGGATAAGACAACCGGTGAAATTACTAGCATTGAGGCATTCCATCTTAGGATTGCAGTCTTAAGATTATAGTCTTGAGAATTCAAATGTCTATGGGTCTCAGATTCCACTTCCCATCAGGTGACCTGAGTGCTCGTGTGCCTTCTCCTTACCATAAAAAAGTTATTTTATTTATTTGCTCTTGTGTTTATTAGATGTTTCTACCCGTTTTCCTGCTTAACTACGCATGATATATATATTTTGAAATTTTATTAATTGGTTGATATAATTCTAGGTTAAGTTCTATCATTGTCATAAGTAATATTTAAAAAAAATGACTGACTGTTGAGTGTCTTGTAGCGCTTTTTCTCAGCATTGGTCTCCTCTTGGGAACCGCAGGTAGAATTTTGACGTTTAAAAGTGCCCGTGCGACCGACTTTTTGAATAAACAACTTTTATCTGTTATCTTTTTTATCTTTAAAGGATATGGTAAACAATGCATTTTATTCATTTTAGATAACATGTTTTATAGTGACACATTTACTGCTTAAGACCTACACAATTGATATCTAATTAATTAGAAATAATGCAAATTTAAATTTATAAAACTTCCGGGTTTGATTCCCAAACTAAGTACCTACTAGTTTTTGTTAAATTTAGGCATGCAGTTTTTCGGTGCAGACCCACCGTACCACTAAACCGTACCACTGGTGGTACTTTGACCAATTATTACTATTAAAATCGAATTTAACAGAGTCGACGGAGCTCTGCTATCGCAGAGTTCCTACTTCTGGGTAGTTTGGCCCTCCGGGCCTGCTGAAGAACTAACATAACCTAAACCTACCTCATATTTATGATACTAATTCAGTGGTACGGTTTAGTGGTACGGTGGGTCAACACCCCAGTTTTTCTTGTCACTAAAATCGATGACATGGATCCTAAGAACAGATCTTTGTATGTGTTATAGTTTTAGACTTGCCCATACTGACCGATCTACTTCATGGGCCACCCGGTATTGTTTTGCAAATTAACATAATACAATTTAATCCGCTCTTTAATTATATGCCGTAATAATTAATTTTGAAACAATTATGAACATGATTGTATACTTATGTTTTTTAATCTGCTATTTCAGTGACAAAAGCAATGAAACAAAGTACCTATGGGAGAAGAATAGTTAATGTTTTGCAGTTTTTTTACTCAATTGCAAGAAATATCGTCCCATGGTCCGTTGAATTGAGGGTTACAAACAGTTGAGATTATATCGGAAACTCGGAGTGGGCTCATCTCACTATATTATGCACTTAAGTGCAAAATGTGCAATATGACATTTCAAATGCACAGTGATATCCCTACTGATGTAATGGATCTCAATACTACTAAGGAACAGAAAAAGAAAGAAAAAGTCACGGCGGAAAAAAATAAGAAAATGAAAGCTATGAAGCTTAAAGGAAAGAAAAAAGAAGCCCAAAAAAAGAGAATACCGGACCACGAAATTCTCGACGAATCGCCGCCTTGCCGTAGACCACGTCGAAAATAAAATATTTGAATACATTTAAAGTAGTGTTATTGAAACAGTTTATTCCCTACTCCTGGGCCTCTATTCTACTGCGTTATAAAGAAATCGCGTTTGAGGTGTATGCCACACTCTCCATTATTGTCAATGATATAAGAGTTATCAAAACGTTCACAATACGGAACCACATAAATTAGATACACGGTAATGACGGTCATTACCGTGTAGAATCTCAGCCCTGTCGGGTGTGGCTAGCACATTTTGTTTTTTTTAGCTCATTCATTGCGTCTGTATCGTAACAGACTAGTACTGGGCCTCTATTCAGGTGCATTAAAACGATATCGTGTTTGACACGTTTAAGAATCGTTTATGTAACAGTCGCCATTATTGTAAATGACATAAGAGTTATCAAAACGTTGACAATACGGAAACAGATCAAAAACGATATCGTTATAACGCAGTTGGATAAAGTGCCTAAGTTTACCATTGACAGAGAGTTTGCCTTCATTTAATTTTCAATTTTAATCTGACATAAATAAAACATTTTTCAGAATACTGTTACCTACGTCTACCGATTTAGTAATAACTATTTTATATGTATGAGATTAAACGAAGGCAATCCATCTGTCACTGATAAACTCAAAATAATTCTACTGTAGTAGAAGGTAATCACGTAGAGGTCGTTTTACAAGAGCTGGCACGAAACCATGAAGAGGGAATGGAAATATGTACACAACTAAATTTCTGGTTCGAAATATAAACTGTCTAAAAGATAGCACTCGGTTCACACAATCTTAGTAGACCAAATTTTTCATTGATCTAATATTCATGCCAGCTGAACATGAAACAATCTTTAAGTGTTAAAAAAATACTATTTATGTATTTACTTATTTGTTAAAAAGCTATTTTTGACATTAGTTCCTGAATTTGAGATAATATTTAGAAAAACGCAAATTTATTATATTGGTCGGCCTAATCAAGCGCCATCTAACAGTAAACGCATGCCTGACTGTTGGACAAATAGCAATATGTGGTCGATCGCAGAGCTCTCGTTAGATGGCGCGCGAATTAAAATTTTACTTGTCTGCCCGAATGAGCAAGGTCAATTGCCCATCCCGTCGCCTTGCACTTCAAGTAAAGTGTCATTCTATGGAACTTGCTAACTATGTAAACAAGCCGCCATACTAAAATTGACATTAGATGTCAATTTCAATATATTGTTTGTTTACATAGTTAGCAAGTTCCATAGAATTACAGTATAGAGTGTAACGAACCACCGTTACGACTCAGACGTCAGTACTTGTCAAACCGGTTTTTTTCCCGTATTATTCAGTATAATCATCATCCATTCATTGCAAAACTTCAGCATCTCATGGAGTTGATATCTGTCTCCAACTATTGGAGGCATAAAGCATCCCCATGCCTTATAACCAGTTTAAAATTGTTTAATGACCTGACTCCCAGAACATATCGATGTCCTCGATTCCCACTTTTTAATATACCTTACAATGCGTTAACTTTAGTGCCCGACATATTATTTGACCTAGAAATTGGAAAATACAGCCCCGCAGCTAATACTCAATTTAATTGTTTTGAAGATTGTAATTGGATTGGTTGGCATCAAGTATTTACTGATGCATCTAAGCAGAACAATAATGTAGGTGTTGGAATTTTCCACCTGCAGTATAATATAGTACAAAAAATTAAATTTCCTAAAGAAACCTCTGTTTTTACTGGAGAATGCTATGGTATCCTTAAGGTCCGTCCGGATCGCTACCACCATCTTATCCATTAACCACCCGCCAAGCAACAGTGTTCGCATTGTTGTGTTCCGGTGTGGGGATAAGACAACCGGTGAAATTACTAGCATAGGGGCATTCCATCTTAGTCCTCAGGGTTGGCAACGCATTTGAGGTCTTAGGATTAGTCTTGAGAATTCAAATGTCTATGGGTCTCAGATTCCACTTACCATCAGGTGGCCTGAGTGCTCGGGTGCCTTCTCGTTAACATAAAAAAAAAAAAAAAAAAAAAAAAGAAAGCTGTCGAATACGCCCTTTTAATGAAATTGCCTAAAACTTTAATAATTTCAGACTCGTTAAGTGCACTCAAGGCTTTAGAAAAATTTCCTTTTAAGTCTGCATTATGTTATCCAGTCATAATGCAGACTAGGGAGTACATTTTAAAATGTAACAACATGGGTTACTCAATCTCTTTGGCTTGGGTTCCAAGCCATACTGGCATTAAAGAAAACGAAAACTACTTCCTCACGACCTCATGAATTTGCCAGGACTTGTTCTCCGAGAGGCATGGAATGATATCTGGAATATAAGCACACAGACAAAAGGAAAGTTTTACCACAATATTCAACCTAATATTCCAACCAAACCACGGTTTTCGAGAGCAAGTCTTGACAAAACAGTTACTTCTGTACTTTTG